>BTPG01000008.1:128383990-128496490 GCA_036245525.1 Semisulcospira habei
CAGGCCGGTTGCAAGTTTCTGAGCAGCGAAGTCTGCAGAATGATCTCCGACTCCAAACGTAAAAATCTTCAAAACAAAATCCTGGAATCCACTTCATCCAAAACCCTCTACTCTACCAATAAATTAAATTTGGTGACCCTCTCTCACAAAATCAGTCTTAACTCGCATTTTGGATGTTTTGATATATATACATTTCTGAAAACTATAGTGTTTGCTGATTACTGTGATATATGACTGTATGCTGTAGTGCAAAAATTGTAGAAGTTGTTAGTATTTAAAGTTGTTAAAGCCTCCGGCGGCCATTTTGAGAAAACAGCCTGTGAAGTTTCTGTGTGCAGTATAATTGGGGCCAAGGGCAGACTTTTAAAATCATTTTAAACCTATTTAATGGCATTTTTCATGATAAAGATTTTAACCAAATGATACTTTGGTGTATGTAGAATACATTTCTGCAAAAAAGTGAAAATGACCCAGATTGACCCCCAACACATATTATTGCGTATAGTGCTGATTGGCTCACTGCGAGTTAAGACTGGTTTCGTGAGAGAGGGTCACCGGCATGAACACACTCCTAGGCACCTCCAAAGACTCTCATCTTCCCAACACACACAGCAAAGAAGAACTCCCGTCCGCTTTTTCCACCTATTTCTCCGATAAAATCCAAACACTGCGCAACACACTCGACACTCTGCCTTCTCCACCTTGCCTTCCTGACCCCCCCCCCCACCCCCCCTTTTCCGGCACTCCCCTCTCGTTCTTCCGCCCCGTCTCTCAGGATGTAGTCCTCAAGACCATAAAGTCCATGCTTTTCAAAACGTGCAAACTAGACCCCCTCCCAGCTTCTCTCTACCGGGACGGCCTTCCAAAACTTTTGCCCTACATCACCGACATCATCAACACATCTCTAGAGAATGGCTCCGTCCCCGATATCTTCAAGTCCGCCATTGTCCGTCCTCTCCTTAAAAAACACAACCTCGACCCAAACGAACTCAAGAACTACCGCCCAGTCTCCAATCTCTCTTTCCTGTCCAAGCGTCTTGAGAAGGTTGTCCTCAACCAGCTCAACCTCCACCTCGCCGATAACAACCTCCTCAGTCCCTTCCAGTCTGCCTATCGCAAACATCACAGCACTGAAACAGCCCTTCTACATATCCTAAACGACCTGCTTCTCTCCACCGACTCGCGCAACATCTCCCTTCTTAGGCTACTCGATCTCTCTGCCGCCTTCGACACCATAGACCATTCTATCCTCCTCCACCGTCTTCACCACTCCTTTGGCATCACTGACTCTGCTCACTCCTGGTCTCTCTCCTACCTTTCCGACAGACAGCAGTCCGTCACTATCGACGGCGTCTCCTCCAACCCAGTCAGGCTCTCCTGCGGCGTTCCATAGGGGTCCGTCCTGGGCCCGGTCCTTTTCACACTCTACACCTCTCCCCTGTCAAACATCATCCAGTCTCACCACATACACCACCACCTCTACGCTGACGACTCACAACTACTAGACAAAGACAAACTCGACAACACTCAGTCACTACTGACTCGCACGGCTGACTTCTACGAAGACGTGAAAAACTGGATGACAACAAACAAGCTGAAACTGAACGACGACAAAACGGAAGCCATGCTGGTAGGCACTCGCCAGAAACTTTCCCAGCTCTCTCCCTCTCTCCACCTTCAACTCGACAACACCCCCATCTCCCTCCCTGACTCGGTCAAGAACCTCGGCGTTATCCTCGATTCCTCTCTTTCCATGACCAGCTTTGTCTCCGCCACGGCCCAGACATGTTATTTCCACCTCCGCCGCATTAGTCAGATCAGAAAATACCTCACAACCGAAGCTGCCACCAAACTCGCTGTCTCTCTCATCTTATCTCGCATCGACTACTGCAACTCACTCCTTTCCGGCCTTCCTCACTCTACCACTCTCACTCTCCAGCGCGTCCAGAACATTGCTGCCCGCCTCATCCTCAGAAAGAAAAATCCGACCACATCACTCCCCTGCTCAAACTCCTTCAGTTCACTGGCTCCCCATCCCCAAACGCATCCAATACAAGATTCTGTCTCTCTGCTACAAATCCCTGAACAACTACCCTCCTACCTATCTCTCCAACTTACTTCACCCCTACAATCCTTCCCGCTCCCTCCGCTCCGCCTCCGACCCTCCGCCTCCTCGTCCTCCGCACCAAACTCAGCACTTTCGGCCCCCGCTCCTTCTCCGTCTACGGTCCATCCACCTGGAACACTCTCCCACTCTCTCTCCGTCAGAAACACTCTCTCTCCTCCTTCCAGTCCGCCCTCAAAACTCACCTCTTTCAACAGTTCTAGCACTATATCACCACACTCCCCACCCCAAGCTGACCGTCGTAATGTATTTTCACTATTTGTGGTACGTGAGTCATTGTCTAAAGCGTGCGCATGCGTGTGCGAGTTGTGAGTGCGCGCTTAGCGTTATAATTATTATAAGATAAGCGCATTATAAATAACGTAATTATAATTATTAAGAACGCTCGCTTGATTATGCAACTTTAAACCGAGACAAGACTGGGCCAGCCACGAAATGTGGGAAACTGTTAGCTGTTTTGCTTAGCCGATACTGTTTTGCTGTAAACCACCTACAACGTGCAGGAAATTTAAGGTTGTAGGACACACCTCTTTCGCGCATCTTTTCTGCGCATTTAGATACCGCTATCTTGCGTCTGTCGTGACCTGAGACTAGAGGTCACCGAAAAAAACCGCCGTACGGCAAGTCGTATTGCAAACAAGCTCAATTTATCGATAATTGACAAAAGATATATACTGTCTGAAATAGGTGTGTAAGCTGACTGTTTCTATGCATAAAATGTTGTGTTTCCTCAGAAATAAGATACCTTTGCATAAGTTGCGACAAGTCATCGAGCGTCAGTAGTAACGCATAACCATTTCTCAGAAGAAGAAAGAAAAAAAAATGAACGGGCCAACCGAACGAGAAGCAATATACGTGGCAGCCAGAAACACAACAAAATCTCTTCAGCAAGGAAAAGGTAAACTAAAGTAGAAAAAGAGGTTGGTGGTGTTTGCTAAGTGACTAGAACACGAGTTACTAGTAATGACAGAAAAATGTCGTACGTAAGTGGCATATCTGACTGGTTTTCCAACTCTAAAAAAAAAAAGTTGTATGCACCGCCGTGAGATGTCACCTGCACGGCGTAAAACCCCAATAGCTAACTGTCCTTTTATGCATGGAAATTTACAGCCTACCTACAATGAAGAAGACTACATTTTATTGTGGGTTGACAGGGGCATGCATTCCATGTATGTCAGTCACCTCCTAGAAGTAGAACATTTCCATACATTCTCAGAGAGCCTTTACTAATACAGTGGAAGGAATGTAGTCCACATTGTAGTGATATTAAACCAGTGCCAGTGCTTATTATTTAGGAAAACGTACTGTGTGTAGTAAAAAGTCCTGCTAAGGGAGAATTTTGCATTACTAACTCAGTAACTGCTTTCAGTACTTAGTAACTTAGTTTTCTCATCCATTCTCTGTCTTATGAAGGCTATATTACAGATTAGGAGATAGGTCCAGCATTTTTTTAGTTCAAGGATGGTGCCAGAATAACTTGGCGGATGAGACGCCAATCTATTCTGGCACCACCCTTGAACTATCATAGTCACATTTATTTCAAGCAGTGGGTGTATCAGGATTAAAAGGGTTACCTAGTAAAACGCTACTTTGACTGAAACCCTAATATTTGTTGACTACCATTTTGGATGACCGTAGAATGTGTGAAAAATACAAATTTGACTAGTACAAAAGCAAGCCTTTATGTTGAGACTCGTGACACTTATTTCAGCTACCTTTTGGAAAGGTCACACAGGTTGTGAATCAGTTATGCGCATGAGGCGTACAGACGTGACTTTGCCATTGTTGTTTGTTCTTTGCGGTTTACACAGTTTTTGTCGCATTTATTTTGAAAGTAATAATCTGCCCCTGCATTTAGTTCACGCAAAGTGAAATTGTCATGCTGCCGAACAACACAGTAATAATCATGTATTTCATTTCAGGCTAATACTGCTGTTGACCTCTCGCTGTGGAGTCTCAGTACTTTCACCCAGAGTACATACTTGCAAACAAGCGCAGAAGTATGACGTCTACACCAACTGACCAAGGTCACACTCACAGCTCAAGTGAAGTGAGGGAAGGTGACACGTATTCTCCTGGACTCAAGGTAAGTCATACCAGTAGATCTGTGATGAGAATCAGGTGCAGAACACAACACAACTATGGTGTGAATGAACACATCATACTGTAATGCCTTCTTTCATTGGCTCATGTGCGAAGCAAGTGTAAGGCTATGTTCTGGGCCATTGGTCGTCCATGGTAAACTTTAATGTTGGCATTTTCTTGGAGACCATTCAAACCACAGTCTTCAAACGTAGCTGAAGGATACTTTGTGGCAAGACCTTTCTTACTCTTAGCCTACCAGTTTGCGTTCAGGCCAAGGGTCATGAGAAATCAAAAAATAGGTAAAAAAAAAAAATAGCCATATTTGACAAAAGATATTTTTTCTCCAATACTATTCACAACTGTACATAAGCCAGCCCTTTACATATGCTTAGACTCATGGCACTTAAATTTCAGTCACCTTTTGGAAAGGTCACACAGTTCAGATTAAGAAAATGATCAGTTTTAAATGCACACGAGCGATCCAGGCTTCACCATTGTTGTTTGTGGTGTTCACAGTTTATTTCACATTTGTTTGAAGGTAGTAATGTGTAAACTAAATGTAGGGACGAATTGGGTGGGTGGGTGGGTGGGTGGGGGGGACTCCCCCCACTGGCCCCGAATTGTTCATAATGCTATAACAAAGTCCCTGTTTGTGGAGTTTGGAAGCGACCCACCCTGAAATAAGATCAGAAGTGAAATTGCCATGCTGCCGAATAACACGATAATAAACATGTATTTCATTTCAGGTCAGTGCTGCTGTTGACGTCTCACTACAGAGTCACGCCCAGAGGGTATACTTGCAAACAAGCACAGAAGTATGACGCCTACACCAAGAAGAGGTAAGAGCTAGTCAGGTCATGTTTGCTCAAAGGAGAAGGCCACAGCTAAAAGCAGGCAATTTCAGTTCCAGCGGATCAACTAAAGTGAGCGAAGGCGACACTTATTGTCCTGGACTCGAGGTAAAGCATACCGATTGATTTGTGAATAGAATCAGGTTCATAACAAAACACAACTGGTTGAAACACATCACACTGTAATGCTTTCTTTCATTTTGAAGATGGTGTAGTAGTAGTACCAGCATTCTCAACAACACCGAATGCTAAAATCACTTGCTGTCAACAAGTGGCACCATATTGCATTTGATTTGAAAACTAGAGGGTTGGGCAAGTCTCCAAATACTGTCGTTTTCTTTAATAAGCACTTAGTGCATACAAAAGGACTAGAAAAATCTGAATACTACCCATTTGGTCCAGTGTGTGCTGTTGCTAAACAGCAATGCGTTGTGTCCTGTTTGAAACAATTTCTGCAAGTTACACTTTGAATATTGATGCTGATTCTAGATATATGTATACACCCTTTGTGGTCATTTCAAGCTCAATAGCGTCTAATTTTTGGCGCACGTGTGATAGCAAAAGTAAGTGTTTGTAATGGGTCGTCCGTCAACTGTCTGTTACCTGTGGGCAACTTTAACATTGGCATTTCCTCGAAGACTATGCAAGCCTCAGACTTCAAACTTGGCACAAGGGTACTTTGTGGTAAAATAATTCTAAACATACCAATTTCTGTGACCTTTCAAAGGTCATCTCAAGTAGTATTTTCAAACTCAAACTTGCTATGGAGATACCACATGATAAGGGTGACAAAAGTTAGTTTCGGGTAGAGTTGTAGTTTTTATCAATGTTTTTGCAAACTTTTCAATAAAAGTTGGCATGATGATAACACTTTTCTGTGCTACTAATGTAATCAGCCCCTCACAGAGGTCAAGGGTCACAGAGGGTTGACAAATGTGTGAAAAATGAAGGGATTTGGAAAAATACTCAGGTTTCACTGGTACAAAATCCAGCCCTATACTTATGTTTAGACATTTTCAGAGACCTGTTGGAGAAGTCAAGCCAAGGTCAAAAAGGACAGACATATTATGTGGATTGGTCATACACGTGAACCATAAGGACATTGCCTTTCTTGTTCATGTTCTGACTAATGTCATATTATGCATGTATGTACTTTGTATAAATACTTGCAAACATATATGCACGCAATATGTGCATGTCAGAACTTTTTTGATACAAAATTATCTTTTGCAGGTTGCGAAAGATGAGGGAAGAAGAGTTCAGCGGGTACATCTCTCCGCGATAGCCAACCGACGAGAAGGCAAAGGAAGTGAACTGATTGTCCTGTGTAGGAGGACAGACATCCTGTTATTTTGATGTCCATCCACCAGGCTGGCCACAATGTCAAGGTTTTGGACAGTCACATCATTCGCAATGCAGCAAAAGCCTGTGCCTTACTGCCTGAGCTGATGCATAGCCATATATTAGGAGAAGGGAAAGCAGGCTTTAGGCCTGGCTATTCAACTGCAGACACAACAGCAGTGGGGCAGTGACAACAAAGTGACAATGACAAAACTCGAGAAAATAGAAATAAAGAGGGAGTGTTTCCATAAGCCTGACATAGAAGCAGCGGGGCGACAAAATTGTAACGTGCAGTCGAGCAGTTCAGGGGCTATTGTACAGTGATGGGGGTGTGCTTTGTGTGTTTTCATATAACAATGTGACAAAGCGACTTGACACCCATGTTGTAATTTGTAGTGCAGTAAAAAGGTGAAAAATATCTGTATTTTGACCAAAAAGATGTTTTCTCAAGTATACACAACTTCAAACCCAGACTTGGTACAAGGTGGTAAGAACTTTTCATGCATACTAATTTCGTATGCATGAAAGGTCAGAAAGGTCAAGGGTCACAAGAAATCGGGAAATAGGTACAAGATAGCCATAGCCCAAAGATGTTTTTTTCTCAAGTATTCCTAACTGTAACCCTAAACTTGGTAAAGAGATACCTGATGGTAAGACCTTCCTATGCATATTTATTTGGATGACCCCCCCCCTCAGAAAAGTTACTTTTTGTCACTCTCCTGTCATGTCACGATTTGGAAATGCAGCTTAATATGTATTAGTTTTTGATTATCCAAGGAAAACCCCTTTACTGCCAATGTGTTCATTTTTCGAAGACATTTCAGCATATAAACAGGTCTTGTTTGTGACAAGTTCCGAAATACTGGCATACATCAATCATTCAAAATATGTACTCCACAGCTGACTCTTATGGGTTAGGAAACAGTGGTACAGATAGATTTTTTTGCAGCGTCGGTGTGAAACAAGTAGAAAACTTATCACTGCTCCGCTTTGCATGATTATAAATGATATACATTCTGAAAATGGTCATTGGCCTCAGAGTATAACACCCATGGGTCCTTTCTGAAGAGGGGGTGTGCCAAAATATAGAAATGCAGCCCGGGGGTGGGGGGGGGGGGGTAGGTATGTAGTATATATATACATATGTCATTAAACCCTCTGCTCAAAATATACCAAATGTGGACTTGCGCAATGAAAATCGCAATACTTCTAAAGAGTGAGTTGACCATGTAGTTCTTGCATTACCCTCCATCTGTCACAGCAGATTTCAGTGGTTGGGTGATAACTGATCATAGGCATATGAGGGGGAGCTGGGTGGCTCGGTGGTAGTGTGTTTGACTCTCATCCCAAAGGTCCTGGGTTCGAATACAGCTTGGGTCAAAATTTGTTCAGACCCTATTTCTGTGACCCATCTTTGAAATCACCTTTTATGGACAAAAGATGTTGAGCCCTAAACATTTAACATTTTGTATTTGAGGTAGTTACTTTTGTATGGGTGCCTATGTGCATTGTAGCCTAATATGCTTTCAACATACTTGACTGTACATGTATACTTTAAATGAATGTCTGCAAATACAGCATTTCTTGTGAAAATAAACAGATATTATTCTTTACTCACAATGATCATGTGTAAACATAACGGGGCATATTGAAACATGTGACGTTTGTTTTGTTTCCTTATAATTTGTAACCAAAAACTGCTGGGAAACTGAGATTCAGCTGGAGAGATAGGTACATCCACTACCAATCTGTTCACAAACATCTTTCAACCAGAGATGTTCACCGACCTGCTTTCACGGATACACCAAAGGAGCATGTAGCATTGCTTGCAGCAGGTATATTAAAACAAATTCACATTATTCATTAATTAATGTTTGTAGATGATGCCAGGAAAAAATTAAAAAAAAACACTGTGACGACACTCTTTGGTGTGCTTTTTCATCAGTGAATCTGTGAATGAATGAATGTAAACATGTAATGTAAACATGCTCACAATGCCTGGCTGAAAAAAAATGAATGAACAAATGTACCGAGGTAACCAGTATGCATTTTTATCCAAGACTGAAAGTGGTTTGTTGGTTGGTTCATGGTTTAACATTCACATTACAACAGTGATGATAATCGCATATTTTAAATTAAAAAAAAAAAAAAATTACCACGCGTTTCTTTTATATATATATATATATATATATAAAATATATGTAGTAGGTGTTCAGTGGAATATATAATATATGTAGTATATATTACTCGTAGAAATATATATATATAATATATGTAGTATGGAATATATATATATAATATATGTAGTATATATTACTCGTAGGCGGCAAAATCTTAAATCTATCCAGCAGGTCCAAGATCTGTTTGGGAATATTCATGCACTAGCCTCCCCTCTCGGGGGGAGGACTGGATATTCTCCAGCGGGTTGCGGGGCGCCTGGGGGTAGTCCCTATTACTTTATGTAGTAGGTGTTCAGTGGAAGGCTCAAAAGATCTAATAAGCGATGCAGTCACAAAAGGACAGCTGATGTCCTGATGACACAATGCAAGCTTACCAGCCTGGAATTCCATGGCATTAGCACAGCATTCTCAGAATTTATTGAAAAATTATATATATATATATATATATATATATATATATATATATATATATATATATATATATATATATATATATATATATATATATATTTTTTTTTTTTTTGGCTTTGTTTTTTTTTTTTGTGTGTGTGTGTGCGTTTGTTTCATTTAGCGAAGTAGAAACTGTATGGGTTTCAAATTTTTGAGCAGGGGAAAAAATATCCATCTACGTGGCAAAAAGAGTATTTTACCACGGCACTAATTCAACAACTAAGGGATACTGGGTGCATTTAATTACTTATAGATAAACCTTCTCATCCCGTATCTGCCGTTGTTGTTTGTTCCAGTGTACTTTCCCACTGTCACCAATAGTGATCGAAGACTAGTAGTTTGCAACAGTTTGGGCGTAGGTTATACTTGTTGGTTTGGCGTCGTTGATTTCCTCCTTTCTCATGCGGGCTTGGGACTGGCTACGGCGGAGATATGATCTGCCGGAAGTCAGACATCGCTTGTATCCCTTTTTGAAAACGCACTCGCAAACGACCTAAAGTGCCAATTTTTGCGCGGGACCCCCTCATTTTTTCATAAATAATGTGTGTGATATGATCTAAAGTACGACTTTATCGAATAAAAAGGGCCTGAGCAATTGCCCAACATTGCAAACACTATTGATAACATCCGGGCACTTTGCGAATTTACAACATACACTTTTCTCGATTGCACTTAGAATTCCAATTATCAGAGCACACTTTTTTTACGAGAAAATACTAACATACTTTATGAAGTGACCGAAATGTTTCTTTATCATTTTAACACACTATTCGATAAATTTTTATTGTGTTCTGAAATCAGCTATTTTGCGTGTTTTTGCTTATGGGGTAGGTCACGCAAAAGGCTCAAACTTACAAATATGCCCGGGACCATGGGTCTTTCAGGGTGGCAGTAGCCTCCAGACTCAATAAGGCTCTCAAAAAACCCTATAAGCGGCAGTTTTCAATTAAAAAATGTAGGTATAGTATACAACCTTAAGCTCGGGATTGGCAAAAAAATGGTCGTCGATTGCTTCCTAATCGTACAGTTGTTACAATACAACCTTTTTAAAGTCTCTTCCATTTATAGAAGAGACTTTTTAGGATGGGTCGCGGTGGGGCGAATTTAATAGCATGCCCATGACGACACTGCGTGCAGATCTAAAAATCTGACAACTAAGGTAACTAGATACAAATTGCGTCACGTCTAGTTACGCTAACCTCGCAGCTGAACGTACTTCCGGCGGGCAGCGCCTACGTGTGTGTGTGTGTGTGTGTGTGTGTGTGTGTGTGTGTGTGTGTGTGTGTGTGTGTGTGTGTGTGTTTGTGTGTGTAAACCCAAGATTCGTCTGCCAACAAGCTTGAAACATGGGGACATGCTTTATTCAAAGGGTGCATTAGGAAAGCCTCCGAGCATATTAAAATTAGGTGTCTCATTGAACGGTTAAAAGGCCGTTTATAGAAAGTCGGTTGTGCCACATTAGAGTCTGTAATGTTTGGCTCACCAGGCCCGGATCAGGTGGAGGGTCCGGGGGATCCATGCCCCCCCCCCCCCCCGACCCCAAATTTCTATAATAAAGTCCCTTTTCGGGGGTGTTTGCCCCCCCCCACCCTACTGTCAATTAGTTGGACCCTCCCCCCTTGAGCTAAGTGATCCGGCCCTGCTCACGTGAGAAGCAAAAGTGAGTCTATGTTTTAGGCCAGTGGTCGTCCGTCCGGCGTCCGGCGTCCGTCCGCCATCGTCCGTCTGCCGCCGTCCGTGGTAAACTTTAACGTTGTCATTTTTTCGGAGACTATTCAAGCCAAAGTCTTTAAACTTGGCACAAGGATACTTTGTTGCAAGACCTTTATAAGCAAACCAATTTCAGTGACCTCTCACAAAGGTCACAGGGGATCAGGAAATATGTCAAAACAGCTATATTTTGACATAATGTATTTTTTCTCAAATACTATTCACAACTTCAAACCCAAACATGGTACAAAGGTACCTGATGGTAAGACCTTTCTATACATACTAATTTGGTTGATCCCTCGGAAAGGTCAAGGGTCAGATGAGCTCAGGAAATAGGTGAAAAATAGCTATATTTTGACAAAAGACGTTTTTTTTTTCTCAAATACTGTTCACAACGTCAAACCCAAACTTGCTACAGAGATACCAGATGGTACGACCTATCTATGCATACTAATTTGGATTACCCCTCGGAAAGATCAAGGATCACAAGGGCTCAGGAAATAGGTCCGAAATAGCCATATTTTGGCAAAAGAATTTTTTTTATCAAATACTATTCACAACTTTAAACTCAAACTTGCTACAGAGATACCTGATGGGAAGACCTTTCTATGCACACTAATTGGTTGATCTCTCAGAAAGGTCAGGGGTCACGAGGGCTCAGGAAATAGGTAAAACATAGTCATATTTTGACGAAAGATGTTTTTTCCTCTCTCAAATACTACTCACAACTTCAAACCCAAATTTGGTACAGAGATACCTGATGGTAAGACCTATCTATGCATACTAATTTGGATGACCCCTCAGAAAGGTCAAGGGTCACAAGAGGCTGGCAAATGTGTGTAAAATGCCAATTTTTGATACAATTGTAGGTATATTATAAACATTTTTGCAAAGTTTTCAACCAAATTTGGCACCAAAATAGCTGATTATAAGACCATCCTATGCATACTAATTTAGCCGACTCATCACAAAGGTCTTGCAAGGGTCACGGAAGTTCACATATGTGTGAAAAATGCTTACATTTTCAGAAAACATAGATTTCGCTGTTTCAGAAACCAGCCCTTAGGTCACACATATGTAAATCGGTCATACACGTGAGCCATAATGGCTTTGCCTTTCTTGTTGTAATATTCACTTGAAATTTTGGAGATAGCTAAATTCAAACACACTGGACGTTCCTTAGCCAGCTTTATATCTTTTGAACTTTTTCAGTAAAATTAAATCTCTGCAGAAAAAATGGAAAAATAAGAAACACCGACATATGGGGAAAACCAGACGGTTACGTAAAAGCAGCAACTCTCGTCATCACGCAGACATCGATGCAATACTCCAGCTATGAGGTGTTTTTTTTTTCTCTCTCTCTGACGTACACACACGCACGCACGCACGCGCACGCACGCACGCACGCACGCACGCACGCGCTCACACACACACACACACACACACACACACACACACACACACACACATCGACGCACTGTTAGGAGATCATGCGCGTGTAAAGCACAATATAATGTATGAAAGGAAAGTCAACCTCACTTTATACAGATGATAGCAAGACTGAAATTGTACCGTGAAATTATAGTTTTGACACCATTTTCTCAAGTCTAAAAGGCAAAGTGAAACTCTTATCATGTCAAATATAAAATTACGTAAAAACTAAAATTATATCATGACAAATGACGTTTTTCATACCAACGACGCATAAAGAGCTCACTGACGCAATTGCAGATCTGCGAGGCGTTTAAAATAGGAAATATTTGAACATCAGATTGAGGTCAAAGACAACAGGACACTTGACCACGAGGACAGCTCGCATATAAAAGGGACTATGTGGGTTATGGCTCTCATATAGAAGAGACTTTGTGGGTTATGCATCCCATCTTGTTTATTTTTGCGGAATAATACTGAGGAAAACGGTCTCGCAACATTCATGAAAACTGCATTTGGCGATCAAGCCAATCACGGTGGCTTCGGAAATGGTCTGCCATGTCGTTTCAACTTTGTTATACCAACAGTAGATGTATTTTATTCAAGTAAAATCTGCTTATGTAGGGCGATTTCACGGAAATAATGTGTTTATGTAATTATCCATAGTGACGCGCTGTCTTGCCCACACCCCACTGCACTTTCTCGCCTCTCGCACTAGAGAGCGGACGAGTTTGGGGGAACTCGCGACCTCAGTATTGTAGTTTTGATACCAGTTTTTGCAAACTTTTCAATCAAATTTTGCTCATGGCAAGACCTTTCTATGCAGACTAATTTTGTCAGCCCATGCAAGATAGGACTGAAACGAGTTTCACGCAAATGTTTGATGCATTTTGAGAAAACCTGGAATTTGCTGGTACAGAAGCCAGCGGGGCCTATACTTATGTTACGACACTTGAACACTTGATCATTTCCATGACATGTCAGAAAGATCAAGGTCACAATATGTAGATCAGTCATACACGTGAGCCTTAAGAGCTTTGCCTTTCGGTTTTTTTTTTTTTTTTTTTTTTTTTTTCTACCGTATTGAAAATACGGTAGACTTAGAGATAGGGCTGGTCGGAACCCGTTCAGTAGCAAGCAAATAACATAACAGGCGGGCGGGTCTCAGATAGCGGCAAGAAGTAACAAGATAAAAACAAGATGGGATGAACCATAACCCGAAAAGTCTCTTTTATCTAAGAGTCATAACTCACAAAGTCCCTTTCATATGCGAGCTGTACTCGCTGTCAAGGGTCTCTACCTATTGTCTTTGACCTGATTCTGATTTTGAAATATATTTGAAAAAGCCTTGCAAATTAATTTTGTCAGTGCATTAGTCAGCTCATAAGTCTATTACTATAAGTGTGCAACGCCTATCGAAAAGTCGACGCCGAGTGTCTATTTTAAGACAGGATGTCGGGAGCACACAAAGTACCACGGGAGCCAGATACCGAGAAATCTTTTACATAATAAAATGTTCGTTTTTGATGTATCGGCATGTGAACGTCATGTAATGTTCTAAACATGCAATTTTGAAAGAATATGTTTGTTGTACAGTGCAGGATTTTGCGTGGAGTGTGTGGATGTGCGTAGAGTAGAGCGGAAGGGGGTTGGGTGTGTGTGTGTGTGTGTGTGGGGGGGGGGTGGGGGGGGGGGGGGGTGGGTGGGTGGGTGAGGAAATAGCTGCATAAGATGACAAAAGAAAAGGGTACGATTTTGTCTTTTTTTTCCTGCACCTGCACAGATGTAACAAAGCAAACAAAAAATCCTGCTCAAGGCCGGTCTCATAATTATCAGGCAGACGAAGCGTTACCGTCTGTGTACCTTTAACATGTCGTTTCTCTTTGATCTCTTTTTTTTTCAGATAAAATCAAGCAGCATAGAATGAATGCATTTGTCGCCATTTTGCATATTTTCTGATTACATCACCTTGCCTAAGACAATGACGTAGTGTCGCGGATTTCTACGCGACCTTTCCATTTTGCCGACCTGATTTTTGTTCTTTGGAGTCTACCTATTTTTTTTAATTATTATTATTTTTTACGTCACTACCTTCAAGCTAGGACGATCGGACATTACGCGTCGACAAAAGTTACAACATGTTACTAAAAAAAAAAAGAGTCTTGTAGCCGTCTTTGTGACGGGTCGTGGATGACAGTTTTGTTCTATAAAAGAGCACCAAAACATTCTAAAGTACAATGTTGCTTAGTGTTGTTCGAAACAATAGGCACGCTACTGGATTTGTAGCAGCACATATCAGCACACATTTGCAGCAGTAGTGCGTATCAGACCACTAAAGAAAGAATCTTTGCGAAATCGAAAGCACATGAGCGTCCTATGCGACTATTTTATTGGAGACTTATGAAGTCGTTTGAGGCACACAGACACTCACCTCTAACATTACTCTGACAATGTGTTGCCAATGCTGCTGGTCATGCAGACGGCAACGTCATTACAGATTTTATATTGCATCATATCTCTATTATGTATTCATATGACCCATTGCCAAAAGGTGTTACTGAAAAGGCAACAAGGGTGCTTGAAAATGAAAAGTGATAGATTTACTTGAAAATTCTGCGTTGGACAGTTTGTAGCATTTGCAAATAGTATGTGAAAGTGGAAGATAATCTGTTCCTTAGTTTTACAGAAATCTCATTCAGAATTTTTTTTTTTATATGAGAGTATGTCAGAGGTCAGGTATTACAATACAACGGTGTAAGTTTGGATTTTTTATTGATCCGAGTTGGAAAATGTTTACTTGAACAGTTAAAGGATTAGTAAATGTGAATTTCTGTTGCAAAACTACATCCTTCCGGTTTTCAGAGCGTCACTGAAAGAGATGAATTGTTGTAATACCTGATATCCGACACGGGTGCTTCTTTCTGCGTGTTGTAAATGTTAAATGCAGCCACATTCTCATTCAAACCAAAGTCTTGGGCATGTGAAAAGAATTAAGAGAGACAACAGCAATATTTCCTATGATCATTTTATTTAAAGTACAGGAAGATCAATGCGAATTCAGGAAAACAGATATTATGTCGAACATCATAATTACAAGAAACTGAACGGTGGTTTAACATTTATGCATCCAAAACCGCAAGTCTGGCCCCAAGTCACTTTTCTTCCCCTACAAACACTGCATACACATTTCCTCATTTGCTTGAACTGCTGATCAATCCTTATTACTGCTAAATTACATATCGTTCTTCACTATTCTTCATTGATTTGAACTGCTCATCTTTTGTCTTTGGCTTCTGTCGGTTCTTCTGTGCTCGCTCTCTGTCTGCCTCTCTCATTTGCAGCAGAACAACTGGGTCTTGTGCTTTTCTTTTCCTATATGCTGCACATCCTTCAGCATTTGTTGAATGGGGTTTCTTCACTTTTGACGTTTCCGTTTCGATGTGCACAGCCCACAGTCTCTGTTGTATTCTGGTCATCTGAAATTTAAGCAATAATTATAATTATCTAATGAAAGAAATAACTGGTGCATTCAAAATCCATTAATTATCCATGAAGCACATTGCTATACAAGCAATTTCCATAAATCATTGTTTAAAATAATTTTATTTCAGCTCTGGAAATGCGTGGACAATTGCAACACTTCATCATTCTGTAATATGTTCTACTATCAAACCTAACACGTTCCCTCTCAAGGCCTTTCACATAATTCCATGGGTGACTCTAAGAGATATAAAGTGTCAGCAATGGCGATGTGAGTGCGAAAGGCGTTCTAACACCACCACCATTTAACAAGCGATTGCACGCCAGGTTTACAACATCGGCCGTGTTGCAAATCTGACGTTCGACGCAACACGCCTTGAAAAGAGAGATTGTCAACAACAAATACAAACACACTTGACCGCATTTTGTCTGAATCCAACTAATCATGCATACCACACCTTGACTGTTCCAGGGTCAAGTTTTCAGATGGCATCAGGCCCAAGCCAGGCATCCTAGTGGACGAGGCATACCATTTCAACAGGTCACATGGTGAGGATTATAACCCAGGCAGCACAGGATCCTAGTGGCACTGTACGGGACCCAGGTGTCCGGCCCACTTACATACAGATCCCATATAGCCTGCAGGGGTCTGTCGCGATACCAGGATGCGTTTCTCACTTAGAAGCTTGCTGACCCGCTTACCCTCCACATGATTCCAAATTCATGCTGTGATGCTAACGCGGCTTTCTTGCCCGGTCACTATTACGGACCTAAAAATAGTACAGCATCGAGCGTGCCCTTGTAAACGTGCGGAAAATTTGATAAGGCTTTTGTTATTGAGATAAAATCATGTTTGGTTGGTCACCTTTAAATGAGCGACAACTGACACCACATACTGTTCGTTTATTGTTATGACATCTTAGGCTCACGCGCGTAGCAAAAGTGAGTCTATGTTCTGGGCCAGTGGTTGTCCGTCCGCCGTCGCCCGTGGTAAACTTTAACGTTGACATTTTCTTGAAGACTATTCAAGCCACAGTCTTTAAATTTGGCCCAAAGATACTTTGTGGCAAGTCCTGTCTAAATAGACCGATTTGAGTGACCTCTCTCAAATGTCAAGGTCAAACGGCATAACGAAATAGTTTTTTTTTTTAAATCCATATTTTGACAAAATTTATTTTTTTCTCAAATACTATTTACAACTTCAAACCCACACTTGGTACAAATATACCTGATGGTAAGACCTTCCTATGCATACTAATTTGGTTGATCCCTCGGAAAGGTCAAGGGTCACAAGAGTTTAGGAAATAGTTGAAAAAAGCCATATTTTGACAAAAGATTTTTTTTTCTTCTTCTCAAATTCGATTCACAGCTTCAAACCCAAACTTGGTACAAAGATACCTGATGGTAAGACCTAGACATAAGACATAAGACATTTATTCACCAAGTAAAACGTTACAAGGATTTTTGTGTGACATTGCGACAGTAAAATGCATCCTCACTTGCTGCACATGCATTCATCATGTCAGTCATACACTCAGTTGGCGATCGTCCTGTATACAGCACTAAGATAGATAAACACAATACTAAACACATAATTATCAGTCCTATGTCACAATTATGGAATCATGGATGAACTGAGGACAGCTTCTGGAAAGAAACTGCATCTGAATCGAGAGGTTCTGGCTTTCAAAGCACGAAACCGCCGGCCAGAGGGCAGAAACTTGAAGAGATGATTGGCTGGGTGTGACAGATCGTGAACGATCTGTCCTGCCTTCCGTTCCATACGCGTTTTGAAAATGGAGGCGATAGATGGAAAGTCGCAACCAGCTATTTGGGAGGCAGTCTTAACAATGTGCTCGGGCTGGTTCTTTTCTGTCGCGGTTGTGCTACCATACCAGACAGTGATAGAGAAGCACAAGGTGCTCTCTATCACCGCCCGGTAGAACTTGGCCATGATTCCTCTGGACATACCGAGCTTTCGCAGCTGTCTCAGAAAGTGGAGACGCTGTTGGCACTTTTTCACAATGGCCGTAGTGTTATTGTCCCAACCCAGATCGCTCGAGATGATGGAGCCGAGAAATTTGAACGAGTCGACTTGTTCTACGGTTTCCCCATTGATGACAGGGGGCAGTATCGGGACTTTGATTTAACGAAAGTCAATCACCACCTCTTTTGTCTTTGAGACATTCAGTTCCAGGTCATTTTCCGAGCACCAGTCGACCATTCTCCGAACCTCGTCTCGATACACAGTTTCGTCAGCATCAGACAATAGGCCCTCATGGGTGGTATCATCAGAAAATTTCAAAATTTTCACAGACGGGGTTGCGGAGACAGTCATTTGTGAAAAGGGTAAAGAAAAGCGGAGAGAGAAAGCATCCATGTGGAGCGCCAGTGTTCAGTGTTACAGCGGCAGAGTGTGAATTGTAGAGTCTTCCGACCTGAGGACGGTCCAGAAGAAAGTCAAGGATCCAGTGACATGGAGGGGTGAACATTGAGGTGAATGAGTTTGTCGAAAAGCTTGTGAGGGATGATGGTGTTGAAAGCACTGGAATAGTCAATAAACAAACTCTGGCATAGGTGCGTGGGGTCTCCAAGTGCTGCAAGATGAAATGCAGGCCCATTGCGACTGCATCATCCACTGACCTGTTTGCTTGGTAGGCAAACTGGAGTGGGTCAAGCAAGTGCCCCGTGGATACCCTCAGGTAGGGAAGAACAAGCCGCTCCAGGACCTTCATGGCAACAGACGTCAGTGCCACGGGGCGGTAGTCGTTTAGCTGGGTGACCTTTGACTTCTTGGGAACAGGGACGATCACGGATGACTTGAAGCACCGCGGCACCGACATCTGCTGTAGAGAGATATTGAAGATATCGGTGAAGACAGGAGCGAGCTGGTCAGCACAGAACTTCAACGCAGCCGTAGACACGTGGTCGGGACCCGAGGCTTTCCTAGGATTCTGTCTCTGGAAGAGACGTTTTACCTCCGCCTCCTGAACGCTGAAGGGCGGCGTCAGAGTCGACGCGTCTCCAGGAAGCGGAGGACGGTATCCAGGAGTGGGATTCTTCTGGTCAAACCTGCTGTAAAACAGGTTCACCCTGTCCGGGAGCTCCGGGTACACGTCGTCGTGAGTTGTTGCCCCCTGCGTGTAGCCGGTGGCCTGCTGCAAACCCGGCCACACCTCTCGCATGTTGTTGGAGGAGAACTGGTCTTCGATTTTCTTCCTGTAGGTCGCCTTAGCCCTGCTGATCTCGCGACGCAGCGCAGCTTTGGCCTATCTGTACTGCTCCCCGTCGCCACTCTTGAAGGCCTCATTCTTAGCGTCAAGTTTTACCTTAACTTAGCGGCTGAACCACAGCTTGTTATTGCCAAAGATGCGGACGGTCTTGGTCGGGACATTGGCCTCCTCACAGAAGCCTATCGGTACGACGTCACTGCATCTGTGTACTCGTCCAGGCTACTGCTCGCCTCTTTGAAAACGCTCCAGTCCGACACCCTTGCAGCGTCGTCGCCTCCGTGGTCCATTTCCTGACCGTCTTGGTGACAGGCTTCACAGCGTCCAGTCTCTGGCGATAGGTCGGAGTGAGCAGAACCATGGCATGGTCAGATTCGCCCAAGGGAGTCCTCATAGTAGCACGGTAGGAAGACTTAACGTAGTGTAGCAGTGATCAAGAGTGTTCTCTCCTCTAGTGGGGCAGTGCGCATGCTGATAGTACCGAGGTAAAGTCTTACGCAAGTTCGTTTGGTTGAAGTCGCCAGTGATGATGATAGAGCTATCAGGAAAGGCAGACAGCAGCAACAACGTGCCTAGTTAATTCACTGATAGCAGCGGTAGCGTTAGCGCCGGGCGGTATATACACAGCGATGAGAACGCAGCCGGGAAGAAAATTCGCGTGGAGAGTAAAATGGTCTGCAGCTGATAGTCAGATGTTCAAGGAAGGGAGAGCACGATTGAGAGAATACTTTAGTATCCGTACACCAGCGGTTGTTTACCATGAAACACACACCACCACCAGCCTCCTTCTCCGATTGCACTAGCATACCGTCTGCTCTATATAGCGTGAAACCAGGGGGAGTGTGTCAGGTTTGTCTTCTATTAATCATGTCTCAGTCAAGCATACGACAGAAGTGTCCCTAAATTCCCGGTTAAAGGTAATTAGATTAAAAAGTTCATCAGACTTGTTGTTGAAGGAGCGTACGTTGGCAAGGATGATCGCAGGGAGGGGAGGGCGGTGGGCGCGTCAACGAAAGCGGACCAAAACACCACCGCGCCTATCCCCGTTTCCTTATCGTGCGCCGGTGCCTCGCGTGGCCGGTAGGCCATTTTGAACTGTTCGACTCGGGGCCAACA
This sequence comes from Semisulcospira habei, assembly GCA_036245525.1. Classification (NCBI taxonomy): domain Eukaryota; kingdom Metazoa; phylum Mollusca; class Gastropoda; family Semisulcospiridae; genus Semisulcospira; species Semisulcospira habei. The sequence continues at coordinate 128,403,990 of BTPG01000008.1, forward strand.
GAATCTCCCGATGTGTAGAGAGAAGGTGGCCTGTACTCACAGTTTGAAGTGGCAAGAATGTTCAGTAACTTATGCATACTAATTTCGATGACCCCTCGGAAAGGTCAAGCGTCACTAGAGGTCGGTAAATGTGTGTAAAATGCCAATTTTTAATAGAGTTGTCGTTCTTATCAACGTTTTTGTAAAGTTTTCAATGAAATTTGGCTCAAAGGTAGCCGATAATAAAACTTTCAAATGCATACTAATTTTGTTGACCTCACAAAGGTCAAGGTCATGGGATGATCCAACAATAGGTTTAAAAAAGCCATCTGTTGACAAAAAATGTTTTTTTCTCAAATTCTATTTTCAACTTTAAACCCAAACTTGGTAAGAGATACCTGATGGTAAAACCTATCTATGCATACTAATTTGGATGAACCATCGGAAAGGTCAAGGGCCATTTTTTGTTCGAATTGTAGTTTTTATCAAAGTTTTTGAATTGGCGTAAAGATGGCAAGACATTTCTATACATACTAATTTAGTCGTCTCATCGCAAAGGTCAAGGGTCACGGGGTTTGACAAATGTGTGAAAAATGCTTATATTATGAGAAAACTGGCTTTCGCTGGTGCAGATGCCAGCCCTTTACATATTGTCACAAAGGTCACACATAATTATGTGCCTATGTCATACACGTGAGCCCTTAGGGCTTTGCCTTTCTTGTTCTAATGATAAAACGGATGACAACGGAATCTTTATTCATAATGCTTATTGCACCAGGAGCTTTGCTGTTTAAAACAGTTGGTTTTAGTGGTGACAACAGTGTGAATAGTTATTACTTGTTCACCATTTGTACAGGGAATTATGGGATTGGGAAAGTTCATGCACACAGTTACTGCAAACGTTTTTCAGGGAATCGTTTCCCATATCTCTCACGTATACAAACAAGAGTCGAACAATTTGCTCTTGACATACTGTCCTTGATTGCGTAATCAAAAGAAGGTTACAGAATGTGTCATAAACCACTATGATTAAAGTTAATGCCCTTTGGACGTTTTTTTTTAATTTTTATTTTTAATTTTTTTATTTTTTAAATATTTTTTTTTTATAAATGGTTATGCAACTTGGTAGAAATCTGTATCACATGTTTATTATGAAATTAAACACACAGTTCAACACCACTGACAATGTTTTACTAAGACGCCGTTTTTCCACTTGACCCACCAAAGTTATTTGACCTTGAACATAATTAGTTTTAGTTTCGGACGAATGTTACGTTTGCCTGTCTTGAACACATCATTTGCACGCACATACAACCTACCAAATTGTAGACAACAGTAAGACCTATCTAGTGTTACGTGTTGGGTCGTAGTCGTAGTATGATAAACACAGACGCACGCACGTAAGGTTCTTTTAAATAAACTTCATTCAGCTGCAACCCGTCACATGGCTTAAGGATGTAGACAATATTGGAGTAACAGTTCCAACAATATTTTAATTCAGCGATGCTATCTCCACACAATGCATTTCCAAATGCACCATCACTGATACAATGTCTCTTCTGCAAATATAAAACTGGCAACACACTGCGTTTCACATACAACGCACACCACCGTTACGCTGCGTCTCTCACAATGTACACCCTATACGGGCCACGTACCTACGATAAACTGTTTGCCCCTACAACTGACAATGTATGACAATGTACGAACGTGCTCCCAACACCAATCCTTTATAGTACAACCAATTTCTAGAATAATCCAAGAAAATCATACAACGCAACCAATCAGAACGAAACACGTAACTGAAACTCATAATTAATAAAGAAAGAATTTTCTAGAATAACTACAATAGGCTACAAAAATTCGGCTACTAATTTCAGCCCCAAATCCTAGTGTGTAATGATGTCACACAAAAGTATGGAAGGCAGTTTACGACCTACCTGGAATCTTTCCAGAAGTTTCACAATTTTTCAACAACAAAAAACACCGACTGGCTGCCAACTTCACGCGCACAGTAAACTATGACTTTTTGAGTGTCTATAGTTTTCCCCGATCACTTTGTGCCAGTGGGACATAAAAGTGGAGTAACGAACGAACGAGTGTCTATAATACAATGTAGCGAAATGTTACCTACTCCTGAGACACACGTACGCGATCACTAGACGGCGTGACCTTGCTCGAAGGTTCTAATCTATACTCAGCGAATCTACGCAAAACAAAAATCGACCGCTATTCTCCGCACGACCTTGCTAGAAGCTTCCGGACTAAGCTTAGCGTATCATAACAAACCAAAACCGCTATCTACGCGAATCGATAGAGAATCTTACTGAAAGGTACGTGAATCGTAACTATGATAGCTCAAATAAATATCGGATCATTTCATACGATTAACACATGCATGCTCTCACAGGACAACACAACCACAATCGTAACATCTAGCCACATACACTATAACAAATGATGCCAAGGTCTTTAACTATGTAAGAAATGACTGTCATATATGTTAACGTAAGATGACGGAAATTGGCAGATATCAGTTTTATGGTTGTATTTGTCTGATTAAGCATTCATGTGTAAAGGTTACATAAGGTCAACAAAGCCTTTATGTGACCGTATTGTGTAAATGCTTTATTGTTCTTCTTTGAAATCGTATTACAAATAGTGCAGTCAGTACAGAAAATAGTAAGGGTAGATTACACCGGATTCACCCTGTCAATGCGTTTGTATGTCAGTGTGTAAACGAATGACTGCTGGAGCATATGTTTGGGGCAAAATCCTTTAAACCATTGCTTGATTTCATTTTTTAAAAAAATTAGTAAGAACTTAAAATATTTGTCAGTGCTCAAAAACAAAGGCCATAACTTTATGGTCAAGGTCGCAGCCGCCATATTTAAACTCATACACTATGGACAACATCATTCAGCCGATTTAATTCAAATGTTTGATGTAAACTCTTAGATGTAGAAAGAGTTGAAAAAAAACACACACACTCAAGATCAAGGTCACGACAAACCATTGATTAAAGAAAGATTCCATTTTTCAAAGGTGCAATATCTCTTGACCTTCTGGATTCAATCTAATGAAACTTTAGTGATTGGTAGAGAAGTGCCCCCATTCAAAATCGTTTTGATCACCTTGCCTTCAAGGTCACAGTGGCCGTATTTATCAATGGTCTTTTGACCCAGAAATCGGATCTCACTTGACCCACTTCTTGAAATTTTGGTCCTTGGTATAACTATATTCTAAAGTGTTGCATTTTTGTTTCACTAACTACAAAGTCAAGGTGGTCGTATTTTTCTCCTTGTCTGTGTTGTCAATATCTTGAACCACTTACTGGCCAGTATGAGAAAATGCATATTTTTAATGGAATTTTGATTTTTAGACACTTTAAAACGTGGCACAAAGGTCATTCTGGAAAGTCAAGGGTCACAGGTTTCAGAGAGACCACTTATATTGGTACATTTAGTCAGGTCTTGCCACACAAACATACTTAAGTCAAGGTAAATGCGTTTGGCTTAATTAACTTACGGAACAATAGACGAAATGCAGATGATGGAGAGCTCAATACATGAACTTGCTTTTGCCATCTCTCGAGCCCAGTGTATGTATTGTGCCAATATTGCAAGATGTTTGATATTTTGATAAACAAAAGAGGAGATGGATAGGGGCAGTAGGTGAGGGGGAAGCCATTTGAACTATGAGCACTTGTTTACCTTGCCATCACGTGAGATGCGAGGTATAATGTACAAGACCTCATGTACGAGTGAATAAAATGATACTATTTTTCTCAATATTTGTCAGAAAATGTTCAATATAAAAAAATAAAAATGTACACAATGTCATTTACATTTTATTTGTGTACACTAATAATCACGCACACAGCACGCGCACTGCTTGTTAATTCTGAAAGTTTACATGGTAGCCTTGCAGCTGCTGCTGTGTAGAACCTCGCCTTTATAAGAAATAAATTAACTGCGTATGCGTAATAATAAAATGTCTGTCAACTACTGTTGGACTAAAGCACAACTATGTGGCCACCCATTACAAGTATGCCATTAATGTTCACTTTCCTGATCGACGATAAAAATCGTCAATGTATTGTCACCTGACATTCATCAAAGGTCATTGTCACAAAGGTGTTAAAGTTTAAGCATGCCAGTGTAAAAAAAAAAAAAAAAAAAAAAAAAAAAAAAAAAAAAACAACAACAAGCAAACCTGTCCTGCACGGGCTCAAACATCATCGTGACTAAAACAATTCATACCGACACCAGTAAGCTATTGGGACCCCCAGAAAAAGATGTCCTGACAATGTGTACACAAGAACTTCATTTGTTTGTCATAAAACGAACACTTTAAGTATACTTAGAGGCAATAAACCGCGAAACGTGTCGGTAAAATGTACATGAAAACAAAGAGCCACCTTCACAAGAAAACAAATTTGGGCTCACGTGCGAAGCAAAAGTGAGTATGTTCTGGGCCAATGGTTGTCCGTCCGTTGTCGTCCGTTCACCTTCGTCCTTGATAAACTTTAACGTTGGTATTTTCTCGGAGACTATTCAAGCCACAGTCTTCAAGCTTGGCCCAAGGATACGTTGCTGAAAGACCATTCTAAACATACCAATTTGAGTGACCTCTCTCTAAGGCCAAGGTCACAGGGAATCAGGAAATAGGTCCAAAATAGCCATAGTTTCACAACATTTATTTTTTATCAAATACTACTAACAACTGCAAACCCAAACTTAGTACATAGAAACATAATGGTAAGACCTGTCTATGCATACTAATTTGGTTGATGTCACGACCTTGCTTCCGGGGCGCGAGCTATGAGCGCTAACACTCGAGATACACCCGACCCACACTAACACAAACCTAACACAAACACCAGAGGAACAATAACGACGACATTTATTACATAAAACCCTAACAATAAACAACTATTCTCACGCAATGCTAACCACGCATTCACACATCACATTCACCCGCACTCACGTCCAAACTCCCCATCCCGAACATCTATACAAAATAACAAAATATATAATAAACTAAATACCTTTAATAAAATACGAAAACAGATTTAAGTAAACTACTATATAAGAATACAAATAACCTTAATAAAAATACAAACGAAAACTGAGGCTGAAAGGCTTAAATCGTACGCCACTGGACCCCGACGGAAGCAGAAGCGTCAAGCGCTAACGCCAGTTAGACCAACGCCTTTGCTTCCGTGGAGAGTCTATCACAGCACGTGGCTCCTTAAGTAATACAGTATTACAATTAGTCCAATATCAAATATACGATCAACCAAATATGCTTTCTAACACAAATGAAGGTCGAGAAGAAATGAATACAGTCCATAAGCTACTGAAACTCCCCAGCGGGAACACGAACAAGTTCGAATTAAATTAGTGCTCTCGAAAACTAGACATTTGCAGCGCAAGGCTCCTTTAGCTAACAATGTTTCGACCAACACAAAGTCGACTATATAATGGAACTAGCGTCCTCAATATAATACAACCGAAAGTTAAGCAAACTTAATAAGACAAAGGTCACTAGACCTTCTCGCCGGAAGCACAACCGTTAAGCTCAACTCAGCTCGGCGCTCTTGCTTCCGCGATAAGGCCTTCTGTAAATACAATATCTCAAAACGTCACTGTGACAAAGTTCCTCACACAATATTGACACGAGGATATGAAATGGATCAACGTTCTCTACAACATTATAATTATAAAAAAAACTTCAGTTACTCAGGTTAGAAATAACTACATGGGACGACCCGACCTGACTAAACATGAGCGTGCCGCGACACTCGCAACAGCACCCAGGGGTCTGATGTATGGACAGAGACTAGACAAATCCCCGACTTAGCCCTAGTCGGAAACCTGTTACGTAGGGACTAACTGAGGCATACATTTCCGATGCATGAACTGAGACTTGAGTCAGACTATCAAGTCCGAGACTAGATATGGATAGTCCGCGACTTGTGTCAACTGCTATTTTTAACTTGGGAAAATCCAGTTCCAAATGCCACTGAGCATGCCGCTGGGAACAGTTTTCGCCCTGCACGTGTTTTGACAGTCACTGTCTTCCATCTTCACTCTGCCTGTAAACTGTACTCATCGATTTTGGTTTTAATAATATTAATAATAATAATATTGTACATTTAAATAGCGCTTGACCTCCAAATGAATGGTGCTCTAAGCACTTTACAAGATCAAAAATCACAGAACAAAAAGTACAAGAAAGATAAATTTCACGGCGCTTGAAACGAAACTTTTTGTGAAGCTTCGTATCATCAAATTCATCTAGTGTGTGTCAACGGTCTCTAAATACTCGATTTCGGGGTAAATTTCGTCGAGATAGGAACATCATGTAGACAGCGGCTGCCATTTTGATTCGCTTTTAGTCAGAGACTAGACGCTTTACACCTAGTAAATCGTGGGCTTACATTTGGGCTGTTTAGTCCCCGAGATAGTTTTAGACTTGGCCTAGTCTCAGTTCATGCATATCTTACTAACATGTTAGTCTCAGGCGTATGAAGATAGTTTCGGACTAGGCTCTAGTCTCTGTCCATACATCAGTCCCCTGGTCCGGCGTCGTAGCCCACAAGGCGGAGTGACACAGCCTCCACTCTCAGTACCACAGCACCGTGGCAGACTTAGCCTGTTAGCTCTTTGGATTTAAGGATGCACAAAAACACAGGTGCAAAAATACATATATAAATAACTAACAAAAGAAACAAGATAATCACATCAACCTTCCCGCAACTTTAACTGCCGTCTTTTATATTCCCTTCACCTCTCTCCCACAACGGTAAACTCGACCTCAACATATTCCCTTCACCTTTCTCCCACAACACGAAATTCAACCTCAGCATATTCCCTTCACCTCTCTCCCACAACGATAAATTCGACCTCAACAAAATACATATTTACACGTCATCACATGACTGACTTCCGATATTTACACTCCTACGCTAAAAATTGAAACGGCCTTAGACGCCTGCTCGGCGTCAAACCCTCAATAACTATTTCGACGCCCACTACTACCAAATACAACAGATGGCATTCCCTTCTACATTCTATACTTACACTGACCCCCCCCCCTCCCCAATATACCACTAACCAAAATAATAATAACAGAACAAGCACACACAACACCCCCCCCCCCCCCCCCCCCCCCCCCGAGCAAATGGCCACTAAAGAATTGTTGCGTGCACTTACTGCCATCCGTGAAGGCTAGGACGAAGACAAACAAGACAAGACAAGCCAGGGGTAAAGTCGTCGCAGCTCTTCTCTTCTCTCTATCTCTCCTTCCTCGGACAACGGCTCCGGGACGACCAGAACCGTATCGCAGGGCCGATACACAAGACCGACACAGCTGCTTGTGGCCTCCAGCAAATGGCGAATCACGCCTGAAAAACCACCCTAGAAGACTTGCTGGTAAAGCGACTGACTCGTTCGCAGTTGGAAAAGCGACTGTCTAACAAATTTGGATAACGTTAGGTTAGCGAAAAAACGCTCACTAAATCATGTGATGGGAAAACACGTGAAACAATAACCACCCGATCACGCCGACCGGGCGACCACGTGCGCCACGCCGTTCCTCCAAATCCTCGCACGGCAGCAAATACTCGTGTACAGGCCAAATGCTAGACACCTATGCTATCGCTACCCGGTGACTGACTAAATCCTGTCACCCCTCTAAACTTACTCCCCTACAAAATTAGACGAAAAAAAACCCCCGTGTCGTGACACACCTCCTCTCCCCCCCCCCCCCCCCCAAGACAAAACTAACAGTTTTTGTTTCTTATTCCTATCACGACTCGACATTCCTACTTAGAAAATCAGCGGATATGTTCTTTCCCTGCTATGCTTTGCACCACCAATGAGAAGGGTTGCTGCTGGAGTGCCCATCTCATTAGTCTGCTGTTGGTACTCTTCGCCTGTTGTAAGTACTGCAGTGGGCGATGGTCTGGTCGTACAGATACTGCTGTACTTCTGAACACCCCATACCAATGCAAGGCATTCCTTTTCTATGGTTGAATAATTTCTCTCAGCCTTATTCAACTTCTTGCTAGCGCATGCGATCAGTTGGAGTCCCTGCCCCTGATCGTGACAAAGCACAGCACCTATCGCTACATCTGAAGCATCTGTCTGCAATACTAGAGGTTTATCTAAGTCTGGCATACAGCAGACTGGACTAGCGCAAAGTCTGTTCTTCAGTGTCTGAAAAGCCGCCTCACAAGAATCTGTCCACAAAATAGGACCCGACTTCCCTCCTTTGGTCAAGTCGGTCAACGGTACAGCTATGGCTGCGAAGTTCGGAACGAATTTCCTGTAGTAGCCAGCTAGCCCTAGGAACGACCTCACTTGCCTCTTGGTACTAGGACGGGGAGTGTTCTGGATCTTATCCATTTTGCTCGGCTCAGGAAATATACTACCTTGTCCCACTATATGGCCCAAGTACTCCAGTTTGTGAAACCCCAAATAGCACTTAGAGGGGCGAGCCGCTAACTGCACCTCCCTAAGTCTATCGAGCAAAATCTTCAAACACTCGAGGTGTCTCTCCCTTGTCTCAGTCGCTACCATGAGATCATCCATGAAGTTGTCCACTTCTCCCAACCCTAGTGGCAACTACATCGTGCGCATCATTCTAGAAAATACGGCCCCCGCGGTTTTGAGACCAAACGACATAACGCACCACTGAAACTGGCCTTCTGGAGTAGTGAAAGCGGTTTTACACTTGTCTTCAGGCTTCATAGGTATTTGCACTCGACAAATCTAGCTTGGACAAATCTAGCTTGCTCAAGTATTTAGCCCGGGACAACTTATTTAGCAGGTACTCGATATCTGACATTGGCGCTGCGTCGAACACTACCTGTTTGTTTAGCTTGCAAAAATCAACGCAAAACCTGACCGAACCGTCTTTTTTCTTTACCAGAACTATGGGGGAACTGAATGGCGATGAGGCCCTTTCTATCACTCCCATGTCTAGCATCGTCTCTACCTCCTGTCTGATCACTGCTACTAGAGAATGCGGTAGAGGGTACTGTCTGGTACGTACTGGTCTTCGATGACCACCAGTTCTACGGTCCCCTTCACAAACTGCGAGTCTACCTCAACGAAAGCCGTGGGGTACTTCCCTGCCTTGGACGGATCAGCCAACACCACTTCGATCTCACGACCTGTTAAATCTTCAGGCCGCACCCATCTTGACGATACAGCTCCCATCTCAGCCCCCGTATGACTAACAGGACTACCTCTAAGCTGCCCCGTACTCCAAGGGTTGTACGGCTGAATACTACTGACGGTGTTAATGAGCTCTCCCTGAATCAAACTGGCGTCAGGACTTACCGTCACTTGATTCAACGGGTTAGGCTGCCCACACTTCCTCGCTACGTGCCCCTTCTTCCCACACCGGTAACACTCGATCTGACTACCTCCTCCTTGACTCTCCTTCGGTTTAGCCTCCTTCCTCTTACTCTCACCTGACAGTTTATCTACCCTAGCAGTCGGATCGCTAGATCTAGGTCCCTTCCTAACTGGTACTCCCAAAAACACAGGTCTCTTAGTCACGGCCCTCTTAGCGTCGATGTGAAGCTGAGCTAGCTCTGCCGCCTTCTCGCCGTTCTCGGGAAGTCGTTCCCTCACGAATAGCTCTAACTCCGGACTCATGATGGGGCGGTCCGTGGCGCAATGGTTAAGGCGCCTGCCACCAATGCTAAAGGTGCGAGGTTCGATTCCGGGTTCCGGCGTCGGATTTTTCTCCTCTAGTAAGTGTCACCGCTAATTCGGGCGGACCGTCGGGGGTTCTTTCTCCGGGTACTCCGGCTCTTCCTCCCCCTCCACTTTGGTATCAGTTTCAGCCAACTTAATAAAATTTCAAATACAAAACGATTTCCAAATACCGTCAGTAGCTCGCTTGAGCTTGCCCTTAGCACCACGTGAATTTTCTGTGTTTACGTACAGTGTGTGAGTGAATGCGTGTGATTCACGTGAGCGTGCTTGTTGGGTTCAGTTCGCGGCTACATTCTGCGCATTGAGTTATATTATAAATATGAGAAATGCGCCATATAAATGCTATGCATTATTATTACGATGGAATATAGTTGCTCCGTGATGAAAGCGCCCAACACGTCAACTACTCTCCATGTCTCTCTTGGCTAACGAAAACCGTCTCTTTACTAGAGTGTGCAACCTACTCAGAAACTGAGGAAAGTTTCGGCACCCTCCTTACGTACCTCCCTGAACTGCTTCCGGTAGTACTCGGCGTTCCTCCGAAAACGTTTCAGTAGCGCATCCCTAACGACATTGAAATCTTGGGCTTGCTCTGGACTCAACTTTAAGTACGTCTCTCTAGCTTCCCGACAGTAAAGTTGATAATCTAGCAGACCAGATATCCCTTCGCCACCTTTGAGTCTCGGCTATCTGCTCGAAGGTAGCTCTCTATGTCTTCCTTCCCATTAAAAGGTAGAAGTCTGAAGCGATACCCATCTGACTGGCTACGCTGACTTTGCTGTGCGAACATCTGTTCTCTAGCCCTTCTTTCTTCTTCTAGCTGGGCTTGAAACCTTTCTCCATCATCTGACCTTTCTTCAGCCCTTTCCCTACGATCTAACTCTCTGTTCCTGTTCAACCCTTTCTCTACGATCTCTCTGTTCCTGTTCAACCCTTTCTCTACGATCTCTCTGTTCTCGTTCTGCTTTGAATTTCCTCTCTAGCAACTTCAACTCCTGGTCCCTCCTAGCGGACTCCTGGTCTTTACTAACAGACTCCATCACAAAGTTGGCTAACACTACGTCCGTCAATCCCATGCTCATCCCCAACTCCCTGTATCTGACATAAGGGTCAGAAACGCCTAGCCCTACTGAACCTTTGGTCTCTACCGGGGATACAAATGCTGCCATGCGAGGGTTTGGAAAGGAAGGCGTACTCACTGATCGCCGCTTAAGCCTGAAGCAACGGGGTGGTTCCAGCAGTCCTCGAGTCTTCCGTTGCCTCAGCCAGCTGTGCCCGGTCCATCGCCGCCCTACGCGCGCCGGCTCTGGTCGCCATAGTGCCCGCAGACGGTGTCCTGCCACTCAAGGAGAAAACCGAAAGTTGAACTACAGATACCCAACACGCAATACTTAACACGAGACAATCAAATAAATGACAAAAACAAACGAAAGACGGAGCCGAAGGGTCCCCTGTTGCCCAGGCCTTGGCAGCAGAGTTACACGCAACAACCCCCCGTTTCGCACTGCTCGGGGTATGAGCTCTACAGCAATACTCCCTCACTCCCGACCAACCGCCCGCCTAGTCACTCACTCGACACGACGACGAAGAAACAAAACACTAACCTCTGGGTACTAACCTAACCTAACCACTACACCCCATAACAATTTCGATCCTACCGCTGCCACCAAAATGTCACGACCCCGCTTCCGGGGCGCGAGCTGTGAGCGCTAACACTCGAGATACACCCGACCCACACTAACACAAACCTAACACAAACACCAGAGGAACAATAACGACGACATTTATTACATAAAACCCTAACAATAAACAACTATTCTCACGCAATCCTAACCATGCATTCACACATCACATTCACCCGCACTCACGTCCAAACTCCCCACCCCGAACATCTATACAAAATAACAATATATAATAAACTAAATACCTTTAATAAAATACGAAAACAGATTTAATTAAACTACTATATAATAATACAAATAACCTTAATAAAAATACAAACAAAAACTGAGGCTGAAAGGCTTAAATCGTACGCCACTGGACCCCGACGGAAGCAGAAGCGTCAAGCGCTAACGCCAGTTAGACCAACGCCTTTGCTTCCGCGGAGAGTCTATCACAGCACGTGGCTACTTAAGTACTACAGTATTACAATTAGTCCAATATCAAATATACGATCAACCAAATATACTTTCTAACACACAAATGAAGATAGAGAAGAAATGAATACAGTCCGTAAGCTACTGAAACTCCCCAGCGGGAACACGAACAAGTTCGAATTAAATTAGTGCTCTCGCAAACTAGACATTCGCAGCGCAAGGCTCCTTTAGCTAACAATGTTTCGACCAACTCAAAGTCGACTATATAATGGAACTAGCGTCCTCAATATAATACAGCCGAAAGTTAAGCAAACTTAAGACAAAGGTCACTAGACCTTATTGCCGGAAGCACAACCGTTAAGCTAACTCAGCTCGGCGCTTTTGCTTCCGCGATAAGGCCTTCCGTAAATAATACAATATCTCAAAACGTCACTGTGACAAAGTTCCTCACACAATATTGACACGAGGATATGAAATGGATCAACGTTCACTACAACATTATAATTATAAAAAACTTCAGTTACACAGGTTAGAAATAACTACATGGGACGACCCGACCCGACTAAACAGGAGCGTGCCGCGACACTCACAACAGCACCCAGGTCCGGCGTCGTAGCCCACAAGGCGGAGTGACACAGCCTCCACTCTCAGTACCACAGTACGGTGGCAGACTTAGCCCGTTAGCTCTTTGGATTTAAGGATGCACTAAAACACAGGTGCAAAAATACATATATAAATAACTAACAAAAGAAACAAGATAATCACATCACCCTTCCCGCAACTTTAACTGCCGTCTTTTATATTCCCTTCACCTCTCTCCCACAATGGTAAACTCGACCTCAACATATTCCCTTCACCTCTCTCCCACAACACGAAACTCAACCTCAACATATTCCCTTCACCTCTCTCCCACAACGATAAATTCGACCTCAACAAAATACATATTTACACGTCACCACATGACTCACTTCCGATATTTATACTCCTACGCTAAATAGTGAAACGGCCTTAGACGCCTGCTCGGCGTCAAACCCTCAATAACTAATTCGACGCCCACTACTACCAAATACAATATATGGCATTCCATTCTACATTCTATACTTACAACCCCCCCCCCCCCCCCAATATACACTAACCAAAACAATAATAACAGAACAAGCAAACACAAACAACAACCCCTGAGCAAATGACCACTAAAGAATAGTTGCGTGTACTTACTGCCATCCGTGAAGACGCCCCGGCTAGGACGAAGACAAACAAGACAAGACAAGCCAGGGGTAAAGTCGTCGCAGCTCTTCTCTTCTCTCTCTCTCTCTTTCTCCTTCCTGGGAGAACGGCTTCGGGCCGACCAGAACCGTATCGCAGGGCCGATACACAAGACCGACAAAGCTGCTTGTGGCCTCCAGCAAATGACGAACCACGCCTGAAAAAGCACCCTAGAAGACTTGCTGGTAAAGCGACCGACTCGTTCGCAGTTGGAAAAGCGACTGTCTAACAAATTTGGATAACGTTAGGTTAGCGAAAAAACGCTCACTAAATCATGTGATGGGAAAACACGTGAAACAATAACCACCCGAACACGCCGACCGGGCGACCACGTGCGCCACGCCGTTCCTCCAAATCCTCGCACGGCAGCAAATACTCGTGTACAGGCCAAATGCTAGACACCTATGCTATCGCTACCCGGTGACTAACTAAATCCTGTCACACCTATAAACTTACTCCCCTACAAAATTAGACGAAATAAACCCGTGTTGTGACAGTTGATCCCTGGGGAAGGTCGAGGGCTACAAGAGCTCATGGAATGGGTGCAAAATAGCCATATTTTGTTTTTAAAAAAAGTAGTTTTTTTCTCAGATACTATTCACAACTTCAAACCCAGACTTGGTGTAAAGATACCTGATGGTAAGACCTATTTATGCATACTAATTTGGATGACCCCCTTAGACAGATCAAGCCCACTCGGCACCGGCCTCCACGTGGCGTGGGTGGGTAGTCTTCTCAGTCACTGACTGAGTGGGCTTGCAGAGGGGTGCCATCTTTGTCCAGGCTTAGGACTTGATGTCAGCAGATATGTTGTTCAGTCTTTTTCACTGGTCCGGTTTTTGAGGAGCTGTGCTAACCCAGGTTTTACCATGTTGGATTGGTCCTTAAAAATACACGTGAGCTTTTGGTCCTTTGGATCCCAAGTGTTTGCCGTGCTTGGAGACCCGTGTCGGGGGAGAAGAGGATCCTGGTGGCTGAAACACTCCACTTTGGCCTTGACTTCTACCTAAACGGGAGGCTAGTCGTACCGGCCTAGTCAATCGGCTCTTGTCACGTTGAGCCCTATCGCACTGTTGACATGCGGGTTGATATACGGAGCACCATGCTATAGCCTCAGCTGCTGATTAGGTGCTTTACGCCAGGATTCCCCTGCATTCCACAGCGTGATAGAAGGCGGTGGCTCAGACGGTTCAATCGCACTTACCCCCTTGAGTATATCTTTCGGGCAGTCTCCATTGTGCGTCGGCTGGAGACCCGCCGACAGTTGCACTTTCCCTTGTTGGGCTCGGTGGCGGGCGGGGACCCCCGGGGGATGAATATCTCTACTTTTATAATATGGAAAAAAAAAAACAACAACAAAAAAAGCGGATGGAGGGAGTGGAAGTTGTCGTTGCTGATGCTGATGCTGTGGCAGTTCCACCCCCTTCATCTCCGAAGAACCAGAGGAGGCCCGGGAGCCGGACCCCTCTGTTTCTTCACCTCCTTCCAAGTCAAAGGAAAAAGGGGGTAAAAACTCTTCACCCCAAGATAATACATAATCATGTACTCTCTGCTTCAGTGGAATTGTCGTGGTTTTCAAGCTAACTTTGAGGAATTACGTCTTTTGGTCAAGTTCTATAACCCCTCAGTAATATCTCTTCAGGAAACATACCTGAAGATTTCTGACCCTGTGTCCTTTAATGTTTTTCACGCTATACACAAAGGCTCTGATTCAGAGAGGCGCTCGGGTGGAGTGGGTCTTTTCATTAGTAGCCAAATTTTATGTAGTCCCGTTAGCATCGACACCAGTCTTCAGGCTGTCGTAGCTCGGGTTACCTTGAAAAAGACAATAACCATATGCAGTGTTTACCTGCCACCATCCCTGCGGGTTTGTAGTACTGATATTTTTCACTTAGTAGATCAGCTGCCCCCTTTGACTGGAAGGTTCACGACGACCTGTGTGGTAGTGACCACTTCCCAGTAGTCCTGTCATCGGTCAGCTGTGAGGAGGATTCGCCGGTGGGACGCTGGAATCTCACGAAAGCGAACTGGCCTCTGTTCGCCTCCCTCTGTCAGTCTCGTATTGCAGAGGAGGTGGTCATGTTAGCTGAAGAACCTGTTTTTTGTTTTACTTCTATTTTGTTGGACGTAGCAGGTGAAACCATCCCTAGAACTTCCACATCACTCCCTCGGAAGCCGAGAGTACCATGGTTCAATGAAGAGTGCCGCAAGGCCCAAAAAATGCGCAAATCTGCTCAGCGACGTGATTTTCGCAATCCGTCGCAAGCAAATATTTTAATATTTAAAAGACAGCGGGCGAAAGCCCGTTACATTTTTAAACGTGAACACCGTGCTTCCTGGAGAAGCTTCGTCTCATCTTTATCCTCTAGGACTCCATCCCAAAAAGTCTGGAAGGCTGTTCGAAGAATTAGGGGCGGGGGTGGCGGGGGGGGGGGGGGGGGGGGGCCTCGGCTTCTATCGGCCATCTTAGGGATGGTGCCAGTTTGGTCACGGATAAAAACGCTGTGGCCAATTTGCTTGCCTCCACCATTGCTCATCATTCTTCAACAGAGTATTATTCACCTTTCTTCCAGAGAGAGAAGGAGAAGCGAGAGTCTTGAACTTGTGATTTTATATCGGATAACTCGGAAGACTATAATGCCCCTTTTATGTTTTCAGAATTGCAGCAAGCCATGCAGAAATGTACTGACTCTGCTGCTGGATTAGATACCATCCACTATCAGCTCCTAACACATCTGCCTGAGGATTCACTCCTTGTACTTCTCAAGGCCTTTAACCGTATCTGGATAACTGGTCATTTTCCGCCTTCTTGGCGTCAGGCTGTGGTTGTGCCAATCCCCAAGCCGGGTAAAGATCCTTCCGACCCGGGCAACTATCGGCCAATCGCTTTGACATCCTGTTTATGCAAAACTATGGAACGCTTGGTCAACGCCCGCCTGGTGTGGCATCTTGAATCACAGGGTCTCATCACAGACCTCCAGTGCGGTTTCCGGCGCTTCCGTACTACAACTGACCATCTAGTCCGCTTTGAGTCGTTTATCCGAGATGCTTTTGTCAACAAGCAGCATGTCTATGCAATTTTCTTCGATCTTGATAAGGCATATGACACTACCTGGAAGTATGGTATAATGTCTGATTTGTCGGACATGGGTTTTAAAGGGCACCTGCCCATTTTTATTCACAATTTTTTTTGTCTCATCGGTCGTTCCATGTCCGTGTGGGCTCTACCCTCTACGACTCCTTTGAACAGGAGATGGGTGTCCCGCAGGGCAGCATTTTATCTCCTGTTTTATTTAGCATTACAATTAATAACATTGTAAAGGCCGTCAAGGATGATTCTCAATGCTCTTTGTTTGTGGACGACTTTGCTTTGTGTGCACAAGGTCGAGGGCTTGCGTCCCTTGAGAGGCGCTTGCAGCTGTGCGTTAAACGTATCCAGGGGTGGGTGTCTCTCAACGGATTCAGTCTGTGTGCATTTTACTAACCAGACGAAATTTTTTCCAGAACCTAGCCTGAGCATTGCTGGAGTGCCAATTAAGGTGGCCGAAGAGGCAAAGTTTTTGGGGGTCATCTTTGACAAAAGATTGACCTTCTGCAACCATGTTAACTACCTTAGAACCTCTTGTCGGAAGGCCCTCGACATTCTTCGTCTCGTTGGTCGTACTGACTGGGGTGCAGACCGCATTGTCTTACTTCGACTGTACCGGGCCCTTGTTCGGTCCAAATTAGATTACGGCTCTGTGGTATATGGCTCGGCTTCCAAGTCTGTTCTACATCGTCTGAACACAATTCACCATCAAGGTCTGCGAATATGTCTGGGAGCCTTCAGGACATCTCCAGTTCCTTGTCTGTATGCCGAGGCAGGGGAGCCTTCTCTCAGGCTCCGTCGCATCCGCCTCATGCTCAGCTTCGTTCTGAAGCTGAATGCCCAACCAGACAATCCTGCCTATGATTGTGTTTTTAACCCGTCGTTTGCAGAGATTTACGATGCCCATCCGGGAGCTGTCCGTCCACTTTCATTCCGTGTCCGACCTCATCTGCAGGCGGCCGGGGTGGACCTGGACAAAGTTTCGGAATCTCTGCAGCACATCACTCCACCCTGGCTACTACCAGTTCCTGACATCTTGCTGGACGTGTCCGCCCACAAGAAGGATTGTACTCCACCAGACATATACCAACAGAGCCTCAATGAACTCCTTTCAGTTTTTCCTGGCTATTGTCGTCTTTATACGGATGGGTCCAAGTCTGAGGTTGGGAGAGTGGCTGCGGCTGCAGTGTCCTCTCGCCATCCTAGACGCCCATTTAAGCTCCACCTCCTTGACCATTCCTCTGTATTTAGTGCAGAACTGCAGGCAATTCTGCTGGCACTCAAGCATGCCTATCAGTCTCTGGAAAGGAACTTCCTGATTATGTCTGACTCTCTTTCTGCCCTGCAGGCCTTTCAGGGAGCGGGAACAGACCACCCACTGCTGGTACAGATTAGAGAGCTCTACGCAGACTTGATGAAGGAATATTATGACATCATTTTTATTTGGGTCCCGGGCCATGTGGGCATCGAAGGCAACAGAATCGCAGGTTCTGCTGCCAAAAGTGCCCGCAGTGACCCTGTCCCTAACACACAGACTGTTTATAGTGATTTTAAACCTGTGATTAATGCGTACATAGGCCGCGAGTGGCAGTCCGAGTGGGACAAAGAGGAAGCGAACAAGCTGCATGAAGCTCTTCCTACGGTGTCCGACAGTCTACCTCTCCGCTGCGGCAGCCGCCGTGAGGAGACTGTCCTTACTCGGCTCCACATCGGGCACACGTATGTTACGCACTCTTACTTACTTAAATAGGATGAGCGTCCGTGGTGTTTTGCCTGTGTTCGACACTTTTTGCTGTATTGTGCCGATCTAATTGACACGAGATATAAACACTTCACAGCAGACTCCTTGAAGGTTTTGTTCCAGGATGTTCCCCCGGACAAAATCTTCAATTTCTTGAGAGAATGCAATATTTTTTTTACAAGATCTGAGCATTCATAGACTGTGAATTTCTTTATTTTGCCCTTTTTGAGAGTCTGTAGACATTTCTTTCAAAGACTTGTGCGATATTTTAGCCTGACATATTTTAAAGATGTATTTACATCTTGTCTTAAGACCTTGCTTTTAGTCTGGCTGACCAGATTTTTACCCATCCCGCCTTAGTCGCCTGCTCGGCGTTAAACCCAAATAACTAACTAATTAGACAGTTCAAGGATCACAAGTGGTCGCAAATGTGTGTAAAATTCCACTTTTTTTTATAGAATTGTAGTTTTTCACAACATTTTTGTAAAATTTTCAATCAAGTTTGATGTCAAGGTAGCTAATGATAAGACCTTCCTATGCATACTAATTTGGTTGTTCCATTGCAAGGACAAGGCTCATGGGATGATCCCCAAATACGTTAAAAGCCATATGTTGACAATTTTGTTTTCTTAAATACTATTTTCAACTTCAAACTCAACCTTCGTACAGAGATACCTGATGGTAAGACCTATCTATGCATACTAATTTAGATGACCTTCGGAAAGTTCAAGGGTGACAAGAGGTCGGTAAATGTGAAACATGCCAATTTTTGTTGGAATTGTAGTTTGTATCAAAGTTTTTGCAAACATTTAAATAAAATTTGGCGTGACGTTTGCTGATGGCAAGCCATTTCTATGCATACTAATTTAGTTGACACATTGCAAAGGTCAAGGGTCACGGGGATTGACAGATATATGAAAAACGCTTAAATTTTGAGAAAACATGGAGTTTGATCGTGCTGAAGCCAGCCCTTTAATTATCGTCACAAAGGTCACACATAGTTATGTGCATTGGTTATACACATGAGCGATAAGGGCTTTTCTTTCTTGTTTTTTTCTTTGCTGCTTACTTCAGATGTTGAGGGTACTAAATTGGAAACGTTATCGCCCTTGTCTACCTTGAAGGACACAGGGTTTCATAAAATGGTGAAAATAAGAAAAACTGGACACACTGTGACAAGGAAATATCCTACATGATGTGTTAACGCACATGTTGTCCACTTTGGTATCAGTTTCAGCCAACTTAATAAAATTTCAAATACAAAACGATTTCCAAATACCGTGTAGCTCGCTTGAGCTTGCCCTTAGCACCACGTGAATGTTCTGTGTTTACGTACAGTGTGTGAGTGAATGCGTGTGATTCACGTGAGCGTGCTTGTTGGGTTCAGTTCGCGGCTACATGATTCTGCGCATTGAGTTATATTATAAATATGAGAAATGCGCCATATAAATGCTATGCATTATTTATTATTATTGTGTGCATTGCTTATGTTATTAACTGCCTCAAAAGAAATTTGACTCGCAAAATTAACTAGAAAACCATAACTTCTGGTGCAAATCATATTGTTAGTAAATCTTATTTTATTCAGTATTAATTATTTTCAAACCATTGTTTATGCTCCGGTGATCGACACAGAGATAAAGAACACATCCATAACCATTTGATCAGATAAATATGGCCGCTAACCTAAAAATAAACATCTGTTTGATTTTCGTGTGTGTAGGTCATGTTGATTATTTAGGTGTCTTTGACAAAGGAAAAGTAGGTCGAGACCAAACAGGCCGGAATTTCGTTCACACGGAAATTATATGACACTGCACTCTGTTTGGTTTTGGGCTGTGGCCTTAACGGATGCTCCCCATTTAACTTTCACCATCTCGTGATGGTAAGGTCACTGATGACGTCAAAAGTCATCGATGTGAGATATTTCAGACTAAACATTCCATTTACACGAGACATAACACACTCCCTATAACGTTCTCTAACAAGTAATGTCTAAATGGCCAGGAACAAAGCTTATTTGCAAAGAAATACGCTACGGTGCAAAAATTTGCGTTTTTATTGCCTCATGGGTTCTGATTCCTCAACATAAATAAGGTCCGAATGTAAGTTTAATCGTATGAATACTTTCTGCGAATTTCAGTGGGCATAATTAGTACTGTCATTAGTCATTTCAGGTACACGAAGGTACATATCGGTTGGAATACGTACACAATTCATACTTCATGCATTTCCATTCACATCACATTCTGTTTTGTTGCACACTTCATGTTGACAATTGCGGTAGATGATACCGAGTTTAATTCTGGGTGCATTTATGGGTAGATCGCGGGCGGATTGTGCGTTACAAAAATGGATAGAATATTCCTTAGAGAAAAAAAAAAACCCATTCAAATTAGCTACAAATGTAGTCTAAATTGACTCGCATTCTCACAGTTGTACAGGACACATTGGAATGTACATATAGAGGGTACCCCTTTCAGAGGTTAGTTGTAGTGGTAAGCGCACAGTTTGATGAAATAATTAAAATTGTTATAAAGGAGGCGTGATTTACATCTGCTCTGATATCTATCTCGACAACATCCTTTTCTTCTTATCTCCAAAAATGCGTAAATATTTACCTGTTTGGTGCAACAGATCTAAAAGCTCGTTGCCATAGCAACGGTCAGTTCAAACAAGAAAATCTTGTTTGTTTCAACCTAAGACCATTCACATGTATCGCTTATATAAAGTTAAGTATTATCTTGAGGTAACTGTATGTTCTATCAACAATCTGGTTCAGAATTTTATAACGCTTTTTGGGTGACGTCATTTGATGGCCGTTTCCATGCTGCACGAAACTGACAAAATTAAGTAGGAATGATTAGCTTTCCAAAATTATATATGAAATACGTAACCATCGCTGGTTGATTTTAGCCGTTGTAGTCCATAATGGGGCACGACCGACCTTTTTTAATGCTTCAGTTCGCAAAAAGCTTTTACTGGGCTTCAGTATACATACCCACTTAGTGACCACCCTATTGTCCCACCAAATGCTTTCTTTCGTCCGTTCAAAGCGAAAGAGGCCACCGGAATCGTGCGGCTGGACCCGGTCAAAAGATTGCTTCCGATAGACGATCAGGTAGCTGACGTCATAACTATTCTATACGACCTTAGGTCATCTGCATAATTATAATCAGAGACAAGATGTCGGATGAACCAGCGAAGAAAAAAAGAAGGTATCAGTCGACTCGCGCCGGCCGACAATGACAGACTCGTAATTGAAGAGAAGAAAGAAAAAGAGAGACAAGATACCCTTAAGTAGAATTGACATTGGACAAGAGAATATAGAGCTTGGCTTGACCGCCCATCCGGAATTTGTCGCTTTCTTGCTATGTGAAACAGTAAGTAATCCGGCTACGGTCTTTGTCGATCTTCCTATAGTTTCACGAGCGCTAGAGACTGAGAATTCATGATCTTCAGTAGAATTTATCTCTTACTGATTTTGCAAGATTTTAAACCTGTTTTATCAAGAAGTTAGGAGCTAGTTCATCAGATTTTATGCTGCAAGGATCAGACAACTACGGCCTGTGTGTCAAAATTGCGGCACCGGCTCAGTGCAGACATCGCTGGTCGTGACAAGTTTTTGTCTGTGCGGGCTCTTATTCAATCGATTCACAGAAGTAGTGTTTCTGCTGCGATGGTGCATTTGTCGTTTCCAGAGATGCTTTCAGTTACGTAGACTTCGATGTGTGTGATGTGAAACTGCAATGCAGAAATGGGTATAAGTGGGTGAAATACCACTGTTCTGTTTCGTGACGCTGGCTCAGTCGCCGGCTTGGCGCGGAGACCCGAGTCGAAGAACTTGAAGCCACGCCCACAGCACGATTGCCCGTTACTCAGGGTAGCAGGTCAAGCGGAACCCGCATTGATTTTGACAGCATAGCGAATAAGTGGGAAATTTATTTTACATTCTCGTGGAAAATTATGTCAAAGGGATGCCGGAGAACCTCAGTACATGTCTACACTGACGCGTGTGTACCCACTCGACAACGATGACCGCCTCCGTCGTCTGCAGTATCGATTGATCGGGTTCTGCCTTGTGACGTAGGCTAGTTAATATGCACAAATTCAAAACGAGGCCGATGCAGACGATAATTTGCACTCTCAGGTACAAAAACAACACAACTATCAAACGATGAATTTCGACATTTGGCATTGTATTTACATAATGAAGCTCTAAGTTAGTACACAAAGGACCCATACATAATACTGTCAGCAGTATCTGTTGCAGACAGTTTTCCGACTGTGTTGAGATGATTAAACCTGGGGAGAATCGCTTTAAGCTAGGAAGATCTACCTTGCACCCCCCCCCCCCCCCCCAGTACTCAATAAGATGGGTTTCAAAGTGTTCCTTATTATGTCCTGAGATGTTTAAGCCATGTTCCCCGAAAATCCTTAGGAACACACCAGAGATATAGCCGATGGCGCAAGGGTACCCCCATTCACGATCTTCACAGGTAAAGATGAGGTTGAGAAACATTTTCCTCTAAATAAATCAGAATTCATTCCAGAACCCAAATCAGGCAATATTATGTCAAGGCACACCTTCTGCATCCTCTGCAAAAAACAGAATGTAATATTGAATCTCTGGCTCACAGTGAAGGTATTTGTGCACCCAGTAAACGACCATTTCCGCGAAATCGCAAAAAAAGACAAAAATAATGTGTCAGATGCCTTCAGACATTTTCTATGGCACTGACAGTCCATTTTCAGGTTTACATCATTAAAACAGGAGGTCACAATTATTATAAACTTTACTGTGTGATGCTGCGATTACTGTAAGTGCCACAGTGGTTGATTTTGTATCCCTACCCCCAAGTTGTAAAAATACACAAAATTAATTAGAAAAAATTGTTTAAGTTATTCCATGTTATTTTGACCTCTCTTTACCTATTAAGTTTCAATAATGTGAGCATAAAGTGCAAGAAAATAAGGAAAGTCGGCATCCTTTACGGTATGTTCGTGGTGAATAATAGCTTTTTCCCATTTAAAATTGCCGAATTGGGAACGTACGTTGTTTCTGATGCCCTCAGAAATTTTGTATACAATTGATAGGTCTTTTTTTAGGTTTTATTGTTTAGGAAAGAGTACCACAGTTACTCCCAACCTGATTTTATGATGCTGTGATGCATTTAGGGGCCACAGTGGCTGAATCTGCTGCCCTACCCCCATTTTACCTGTACGCAAAGGAACAAAAAATGATCATAACAATTGCTCCTCTGATTAAATATGTTTGTTGCCAGTTTTCTTAACAAAATATGCATATTGAGCATAAACATTTGTGATTATTTCATTAATTTCAATGTGACCCATCAATTTAATTGTAATTCTTTTTATTTAAGGCATGCTTAACAGGGGCTGCCGCTGAAGCTTCTATCGTCTGCACATTCAGCACTCTTGTCAAACTCGGGGAAGGTGTATCTCAGGGAGATGTTGTGTCTGATGCTGTTTTTGGCCTACATTAATGACATCAGTACAACAGTACCAAGGTTCGTCTCGAACATCCTCCATGCGGATGACTTTGCAGTGTGGAGCGCAGCAGAACATAAAGAAATAGCATCCTCCAGAAAACATAAAGAAATAGCATCCTCCAGAATCCAGGATGCTGCCAATAGAGTCAGCAGCTGGACTGAAAGAGGCCACTCAAACTGAGCTAGACCATCTCTTTCAATCAGACGGAAGAGGTCACCTCAAAACTGGAGACCTTTGAGTACCAAAGACAGACAGGCCAACTTTACTGGCAACAAATAAATTACTGGATTCACGTGGAGGCCTCACATTGAAGCCATGGAAGCTAGAGCTGCCAAAAAAAAAGAAGTCTCTGATGAAGAAACTGGTGGGGACCACATTGGCGCAAATTACAGCATCCTGGCACAAGCAAACACCTGCTCGGTCAGACCAGCTGTGCGGTACCAAGATACATCGACAACATGAAAAACTGCCTGCAAAACCCAAAAAGCCAGGCTTGACAAGATGCAGAACATGGGTCATTCTCATAATGCAGTGACATTCTTAGAGCCATCTGGAGCACCCCAATTTAGGAAATGGAGGACATTGGAGCCACTGGAATGCAGAACAGCACATACGATGAAGAAACTTACTAAACACCGACAGCATGGGAGACTACAGGAGCAGACCAAGAACCGTCAGAAATGTCCAAATCTGAACCGCCCAAATCTGAACCGCCAACTGAAGGTCCTGCAAAGGGCTAACACTGACTTCCTGGAACCAAGCCCAAAGATGTGTGAACAGCTCCCTTCAGATACCTGGACATCTCAAAAGAGCCTTCAAGACAACATAAACAATGTTCCAGGACTCTGCCAAAGGTCGCGGCACTGCACAAAGCCATCTTACTGGAGGTTGTGCACAAGCGCTACCCTCACAGCAGCTGTGATACCACACAAGATGCCGTGCGGAATGAAGGAAGTGGCGTGTACATCTGTTGTGCAGACCGCACTACTACCTCCCTCTCCTTGCCAGCTGGTGGCAGCAGCTCCAACTATCGTACAGATCTGCAGGTGCTCAACACAGCAGCAGAGCACTAGCTAGGGAAAGGCAGCAGCTTGATCCACTGATCTCACCAGGAAGCTTCAAGATAGACTGGATGCCCTGTCCACAAAATAGTGTTGCAGTGGATTCCAGTGCATTCTGGACTAGCTGGGAATGGAGACACTGCAACAACAAAGTGATTGGCAACAGCAGAATGGCGGCTGCAGCCCGTGGGCAGATGACATCAACAAGCTGAACAGGGAGAGCCAGGCCACCATCTTTCAAATACGCACTGATTACTCTGGACTGGGTCCATACAGAAAAGCAGGAACGTTTCACAAACCCAAAATGAAGCCTGAAGGTTTACACACTTTAATCAGATCACTCTGTATCAGCAATTATTTGAAGCTTCCGTGCCTAATGCATGAAGAGATACCAAAATAAAAGAACGCTTAGCGAATTGCGGACTTCGGTAGAAGCGTAAACAACCAATCAGGATGTTCGGCAGAAAGGCTATGCAGTCACTTTATGATCAGAGCTAAATATAGATCACTTGCAACAAGCGTCAGCATGATCGTTTGCAATGGAATAGTCACAAATTGGGGAAAAAAAAAAAAAAAAAAAAAAAGTAGACAAAAGTCTGCCAGCACGTTGTCATTTTGTACAAACTTGTCCTTTAAGGAAAAGGACTAAAATTGACAGACTTTCCAGGGCCCTGAAAAAGCCTTGTCATTTTTTTAACAACTTTCACAAATGTTCACAGACCATAAGGACCCTGCTGGACTCACCTCGTGAGATTGGGTCATGCGGAAACAGCCCTATGCGAATTTGGCGTAGAAAATCAGTCTCCTTAGCACATTCTCCAAACATGTCCATACACAGAAGCGGTCTGCTGGCAGTTCTGACCAGAAGACACGCCCCTATACACCAAACTCTGAAAACATGCTGCCTAGCTCTTGACAGCTCACTTATTGGCAGCCAGAACAATATAAGATTTAAAGACGGCCATACAAAATTGAACTTTGCAGAAGGTGGAAGTGGAGATCTCATGGTCGACATGTGGAAACTAAGTATTTTTGATAACATTGTTTTGGCTATTAGGAACCATGAAACTTTATTACGCATTCATATTTACACATTTCTAGATGAAAATAAATGAAAGGAAAAGGGGAGATCTTACTAGACCCGCCTTACGCTAGGTAAAATATCACCTAAAAGACCAGGCAGTTAAAAATAGTTACAATTAAATTGATGGGTTACATTGATATTAATGAAATGATCACAACTTGTTATGCTCAATATGCATACTTAAAAAAAAAAAACTGGCAACAAAAGATATTTAAATAGAGGAGTATGACGTAAGCAATTTTAATGATTATTTTGCCTTACTTTGCGTACTGGTAAAATGGGGGTAGGGCAGCAGATTCAGCCACTGTGGCCCTTAAATGCACCATAGCATCACAAAATCAGGTTGGAGTAAATGTGGTACTCTATCCTAACCAATAAAACCTAACAAAGACCTATCGGTTGTATACAAAATTTCTGAGGGCACCGGAAACAACGTACGTTTCCCAATTCGGCAATTTTAAATGGGAAAAAGTTATCATTCACCACGAATGTACCGTAAAGGATGCCGACTTAACTTATTTTCTTGCACTTTATGCTCACATTATTGAAACCTAATAGGTAAAGAGAGGTCAAAATAAAATGGAATAACTTAAGCAATTTTTTCTAATTAATTTTGTGTATTTTTACAACTTGGGGGTAGGGATACAAAATCAACCACCGTGGCACTCACAGTGATCACAGCATCACCTAGTCAAGTTTATAATAATTGTGACATCCTGTTTTAATGATGTAAACCTGAAATGGACTGTCAGTGCTATAGAAAATGTCTGAAGGCATCTGACACATTATTTTTGTCTTTTTTTGCGATTTCGCGGAAATGGTCGTTTACTGGGTGCACAAATACCTTCACTGTGAGCCAGAGATTCAATATGTTTCATTCTGTGTTTTGCAGATGATGCAGAAGGTGTGCCTTGACATAATATTGCCTGATTTGGGCTTCTGGATTGAATTCTGATTTAGAGGAAAATGTTTCTCAACCTCATTTTAGCACCTGCGAAGATCGTGAATGGGGGTACCCTTGCACCATCGGCTATATCTCTGGTGTGTTCCATAAGATTTTCGGGAAACATGGCTTAAACATCTCAGGACATACTAAGGAACACTTTGAAACCCATCTTATTGAGTATTGGGGGTGGGGGGTGGGTGGGTGGGGGGGGGGGGGTGGGTGTACGGTAGACTTGACTAGCTTGTGGACTATTGGAGAGGGCCTCTGTCTGCACGACTATCGGCTGTCTCTGAGACATGCAGTACGTGCCAGGAAACTTTAGCCGATCTGTTCCGTTTGATACGGCAGCATAAATCCTCATAATTTAGTTTCTGAGTTCGATGGTTCAAAATAATGTACTCGTGCCTTCTACTAACTTATTTACATCCGTAATTCTTAGGCGCGACGGAGGTACTGGAGTTTACCTTCTTGAATCTTGAATCTGGGATTGACCGGAAAAAGAAAGCCCACCATTTTCCAGCGCTCTTTTCACTTCAGCTTCTGCTCATAATGTCATTCTGAGGTCTTCCAGTGCGAAAACCAGAGGTAAGCCTATGTGATTACTTATTTTCATAATCCGGTGCTTACTAAGGAACATGGCTAGATCATATTACGATGCAAGGCGAAAGAACAGAGCAGGTACTACAACACACATGAACTACGTCAAAATAAGAGTTGATCCGTGGGAGCAATATGATAACGACTTTAGTGCTTCAAAGAGGGTCGAGGACACAGTAGATTGTTCGCAAGCTACTAGCACCGATATCAGAGTAGGAAATGAATCTGCAAGTGACAGACCATGCAAGTCTGCAGTCACAGATGAAAGTTCTATTGTGACTCTAACACTGACGATTTTTAAGAAGAAGCAGATATAAGCAGATACGCAGGTAAGTGGACCAAAGTTCTTACAGTCTTTTGACGAGAAAGAGCTTTTTGAGTCGGACCCAGATGTGTCACAAGGTGAAATAGACGAAAAACCTGACAGCAGTTTTGATCCCAGCTAGATGCAGTTTTCTAGCATTCAAGTTAAAATGAGTATTCAGTTCAAAATATATAAAAAATTTGGGGGGGGGGGGGGAGGGGGAGGCACAACCTTTCACCTAGGACGAATCAGCAGCATTACGCATTCACTGTCATTATGTACTCCATAAGCCAGTCCTGGCTACCGTGCACCGCCGCCGCCCCCCCCACCCCCCTAGTACTCTTATAAGATGGGTTTCAAAGTGTACCATAGTATGTCCTGCGATGTTTAAGCCATGTTCCCCTAAACTCCTTAGGAACACACCAGAAATATAGCCGATGGCGCATTTCGCATTTCGCGGATGCTAAAATGAACTTCAGAAACATCTTCCTCTAAATAAATCAGAATAAA
The DNA here is from genome assembly GCA_036245525.1 of Semisulcospira habei. Lineage (NCBI taxonomy): Eukaryota > Metazoa > Mollusca > Gastropoda > Semisulcospiridae > Semisulcospira > Semisulcospira habei. Next base: position 128,431,913 of record BTPG01000008.1, read on the forward strand.
TTCCAGAAGCCCAAATCAAGCAATATTATGCTAGGACACACCCTCTGCGTTCTCGGCAACAAACAGAATGAACAAATATTAAATCTCTGGCTCACAGTGAAGGTATTTGTTCACGCAGTAAGCGGCCAATTCCGCGAAATCACCAAAATAATAATAATAATAATAATGTGTCAGATGCCTTCAGACATTTTCTATGGCACTGGCAGTCCCGTTTTAGGCTTACATCATTACAACATGATATCACAATGATTATAAACTTAACTAGGTGATGCTGTGATCCTTGTGAATGCCACAGTGGTTGATTTTGTATCCCTACCCCAAGTTGTAAAAATACAGGAAAATAATTAGAAAAAATTACTACAGCAACTCCCCTTCATTTTTACCTCTCTTTATCTATCACGTTTCAAGAATGTGAGCATAAATTGCAAGAAAATGAGGAAAGGTGCCGTCCTTTATGATAAGTTCATGGTGAATGATAGTTTTTTTTTCACTTTAAAATTGCTGAATTGGGAAACGTACCTTGTTTCCGATGCCCTCAGAAATGTTGTATACAAACTGGTAGGTCTTGTTTAGGTTTTAATGGTTAGAATAGAGTACCAGAGTTACTCCCAACCTGATGTTATGATGCTGTGATGCATTTAGGGGTCACTGTGGCTGAATCTGCTGCCCTACCCCCCATTTTACGAATATGCAAAGGACCGCAAAGTGATCATAAAAATTGCTTACGTCATACTCCTCTATTTAGATCATTTTGGCTACCATTTTCTTAACAAAGTATGTCTATTCTGCAGAAAAAATTGTGGAAAGTTGATCTTTTCACCAATTTCAATGTGACCCATCAATTTAATTGTGACTTTTTTAAATGTAGAAAATAAAAAAAAGGGGAAAAGTCTGTAAACAGGGGCTGCTGCTAATGCTTCTACCGTTTGGAGTGGGAGGCACGATGCACCGATGGCTGAAAGACTTTCTCTTCAACAAAATTGCACGACTGAAGTCGACGGCACACTCAGCGGTCTTGTCAAACACAGGGAAGATGTATCTCAGGGAGGTGTTGTGTCTCTGTTTCTCTTAATGTCCATTAAAAATGTGGAAAGTTGGATTGTATTCTGATCAAAACTTGACCAACCGATTTGTTTGCTATTTTTTTAGTGGAGAAAAAAAGGCAAAAGTAATAGACTGCATGAGCGAAACTGGTTGGTCTTTTTGGAGATATTTTACCTAGCGTAATGATCTAGTAAGGCGTAAGTATGAATATGCACAACGAAGTTTCATGATTCCTAACAGCCAAAACAACGTTACGAAAATACTTAGTTTCCACATGTCCATCACGAGATCACCACTTCCACCCCTATTTTGGGCTCACGTGCGAAGCAAAAGTGAGTCGATGTTCTGAGCCAGTGGTCGTCTGTCGTCCGTCATCCGTCGTCCGTGGTAAACTTTAACGCTGGCATTTTCTCCGAGACTATTCAAGCTACAATTTTCAAACTTGGCCCAAGGATACTTTGTGGCAAGACCTCACAAAGGTCAAGGTCACAGGGGATCAGGAAATATATACAAAAAATAGCTGTTTTTGGGCATAATTTTTTTTCTCAAATACTATTCACAACTTCAAATCCAAACTTGGTACAAAGATAGGTTGACCCCTCTGAAAGGTGAGGGTAACAAGAGCTCAGGAAATAGGTTTAAAAAAAAGCCATATTTTGACAAAAGATGTTTTTTTATAATAATAATAATAATAACGGTATTTATAATGCGCTTATCTTATAATAGTTATAACTCTAAGCGCGCACTCACAACTCGCGCACGCATGCGCACGCTTTGGACAATGACTTGCGTACCACAAACAGTGGAATACATTACGACGGTCAGCTTGGGGTGGGGAGTGTGGTGATATAGTGCTAAAACTGTTGAAAGAGGTGAGTTTTGAGGGCGGACTGGAAGGAGGAGAGAGAGTGTTTCTGACGGAGAGTGGGAGAGTGTTCCAGGTGGATGGACCGTAGACGGAGAAGGAGTGGGGGCCGAAAGTGTTAAGTTTGGTGCGAGGGATGTGGAGGCGGAGAGGGTCAGAGGCAGAGCGGAGGGAGCGGGAAGGTGTGTAGGGGTGAAGTAAGTTGGAGAGATAGGCAGGAGCGCAGTTGTTCAGGGATTTGTAGCAGAGAGACAGAATTTTGTATTGGATGCGTTGGGGGATGGGGAGCCAGTGAAGGAGTTTGAGCAGGGGTGTGACGTGGTCGGATTTTGTCTTTCTGAGGACGAGGCGGGCAGCATTGTTCTGAACGCGTTGGAGAGTGAAAATGGTGGAGTGAGGGAGGCCGGAAAGGAGAGAGTTGCAGTAGTCGATGCGAGATAAGATGAGAGAGACAGCAAGTTTGGTGGCAGCTTCGGTAGTGAGGTATTTTCTGATCTGACTGATGCGGCAGAGGTGGAAATAACATGCCTGGGCCGTGGCGGAAACGAAGCTGGTCATGGACAGAGAGGAATCGAGGATAACGCCGAGGTTCTTGGCCGAGTCAGAGAGGGAGATGGGGGTGCTATCGAGTTGAAGGTGGAGAGAGGGAGGGAGCTGGGAGAGTTTCTGGCGAGTGCCTACCAGCATGGCTTCCGTTTTGTCGTCGTTCAGTTTTAGCTTGTTTGCTGTCATCCAGTTTTTCACGTCTTCGTAGCAGTCAGCCGTGCGAGTCAGTAGTGACTGAGTGTTGTCGAGTTTGTCTTTGTCTAGCAGTTGTGAGTCGTCAGCGTAGAGGTGGTGGTGTATGCGGTGAGACTGGATGATATTGGACAGAGGAGAGGTGTAGAGTGTGAAAAGGACCGGGCCCAGGACGGACCCCTGTGGGACTCCGCAGGAGAGCGTGACTGGGTTGGAAGAGACGCCGTTGATGGTGACGGACTGCTGTCTGTCGGAGAGGTAGGAGAGAAACCAGGAGTGAGCAGAATCAGTGATGCCAAAGGAGTGGTGGAGTCGGTGGAGGAGGATAGAGTGGTCTATAGTGTCAAAGGCGGCAGAGAGATCGAGTAGTGTAAGAAGAGAGATGTTGCCCGAGTCGGTGGAGAGAAGCAGATCGTTTAAGATATGTAGAAGGGCTGTTTCAGTGCTGTGATGTTTGCGATAGGCAGACTGGAATGGACTGAGGAGGTTGTTGTCGGTGAGATGGAGGTTGAGCTGGTTGAGAACAACCTTCTCAAGAAGCTTGGACAGGAAAGAGAGATTGAAGACTGGGCGATAGTTTTTGAGCTCGTTTGGGTCGAGGTTGTGTTTTTTTAGGAGAGGACGGACGATGGCGGACTTGAAGATATCGGGGACGGAGCCGTTTTCTAGAGATGCGTTGATGATGTCGGTAATGAAGGGCAGAAGTTTTGGAAGGCCGTCACGGTAGAGAGAAGCTGGGAGGGGGTCTAGCTCGCAGGTTTTGAAGGGCATGGACTTTATGGTCTTGAGTACTTCATCCTGAGAGACGGGGCGGAAGGACGAGAGGGGAGTGCCAGAAAAGGGGGGGTCGGGAGGGCAAGGCGGAGAAGGCAGGGTGTCGAGTGTGTCGCGCAGAGTTTGGATTTTGTCCGAAAAATAGGTAGAAAAAGCAGACGTGAGTTCTTCTTTGCTGTGTGTGTTGGGGAGAGGAGAGTCTTTAGAAGTGCCTAGGAGTGTGTTCATGGTGGCGTAGACGGTTTTGGAAGAAGTGGATTCCAGGATTTGGTTTTGAAGGTATTTGCGTTTAGATTCGGAGATCATTTTGCAGACTTTGGATCTAGTTGTTTGGAAGATCTGTCTGTGAACGGTGAGTTCAGATGAGCGCCAGCGGCGTTCCGCTTGTCGGCGCTCGCGCTTGGCTTCAGCTATGTCGTCAGTGAGCCAGGGGGAGGGGAGTCGGTTGGGTATGGAGCAGGTAGTGACAGGGGCATGGGTGTCTAGAAGTTTTCGAAGGGAGGAATCGAAATGGGATGCAAGATCGGGAGAGGGGGCGGGGTCTAAGAGAAGGTCGACAGCTTCGTCGAAGAAGCTCTCACGGTTGACAGATTTTAGTTTGCGACGAGAGACGATGAGCTTGGTTTTTTTCGGGGGAGGTAGATTGAGGGAGACGAGAATAGCGAGGTGGTCAGAGGGAAGCACAGAGGAGGTGTCAGAGTCGAGAAAGAGTTGATCGGAGGTGCGGGTGATGATCCAGTCGAGGGTGTGGCCGAGTCGGTGGGTGGGTTTAGTGATGTGTTGTGTAAGATTGTAATTTGAAAGTGACGTGCAAAGGCGTTTTGTGTCAGGGTGGTCGGGTTTGTCAAAGTGGAAGTTAAAGTCGCCTAGAAGGATGTGTTTTCCGGGTCGTGTGCTGTAGTGGTCGAGGAGGAGGTCGAACTCGGTGAGGAACATGGAGTTTGTGAGTTTGTTTGTTTCTTACAACTTCAAACCCAAACTTGCTACAGAGATACCTGATGGCAAGATCTATCTATGCATACTAATGTGGATGACCCTTCGGAAAGGTCAAGGGTCGCAAGAGGCCGGCAAATGTGTGTAAAATGCCAATTTTTGATAAGATTGTAGGTATTATCAACATTTTTGCAAATATTTCAATCAAATTTGGCACAAAGGTAGCTGATGATAAGATCATGCATTCTAATTTACTCGACTCATCGCAAAGGACAAGGGTCACGGATCATTGACAGATGTGTGAAAAATGCTTACATGTTGAGAAGACATGGACTTTGCTGGTGAAGAAGCCAGCCCTTTACTTATTGTCACAAAGATCACACATGTAAATAGGTCATACACGTGAGCCTTAATGCGTCTTTCTTGTTAAAGTTTCACTTACATTTTGTTGCAAAATTAAGGTTGGTTGGTAGGTTGTAGATTGCTTAACGTCTCGACAGCAACAAGACTGTCTCAGGACGTGCCTGCACTGCTTGTGAAGAAAAAAAAAAACTAAACACAATATTGAATGTATGTCGCCAGGCGGTCTAATACGCTAAATAAACCTAAGACCATTTAGCAACACTCATCCAATATCAAGAGCTACAAACAGCGCAGACTGTAGGGAGAGTTTAAAAAAGGAAAATACAGATGAATAGACCAAGGGTAGACAGAAACACATGCCCTAAAATAGAGGGGAAAACCCACCCTGTGGGGACTACCAGGGTGACCCTGGGAACTAAAAAGTAGTTAACCCCACCCAAGTCCCTCAGGGCAGACCCGGGGCAAAATTAAGGTATGAGAGATGGTTAGCACACATTATAGGCTCGTTAAACTTTAAAAGTGAGTTAAATATAATCTGCCACTGGTCCACCACTGGTCCATTCATCCATCATCCTTTGTATAGCCTTCCCCGGAGACACGGGGGCTTTGATGTCAGGGGTTTCCTCCCTTAGCCTTTCCGCAGCCAAGCGGCCAGGCCTGCAAGGCAGCAGGCGACTCGTGGAGAGCGGGGTCGTCTATGTCCCGTGCAGATGTGAACATCTGCCCACTGCCCACGCTTTTGAGCCAGAGACTAGGACAAGGACAGTCTGATATAAAACCTACGACCCGAGGACCTCGATGCCATCGTCCCAGCTTGCTAGGCCATGGCAGATGAACCAAGGGTTTAAAGGGTGGGGCCAGTACTGCGCACACTGCACTCCACCAAAAAGCTCCACCGCGCAGGCTTTAGGAAACGTCCACGGACCATGACACTGACCATTCCAAGTCCTGTAGCGACGGGCGAGGGGCGAAACGGCAGGTGAAAGATGTCACTGGAAGCTGCAGTCTCAAACCTGCATACAGGCGGTTCAGGATATTGGTCGCCTGATGTTGACCTGGGGATGACAACATCACTCGGCACACCCTGAACGACCAAGCAGCCTTCTCTAGGGACAGCACTGCTTGCTCCACACGGAGAGGGGCCTAGAAAAGGTGGCCTAACCAAAGCTCGTCCCCTCGCAACCCCAGTTGGCTAGCCGCGGTCAACGGGCATCTTCTCCTGCGGTCAGAAAACAAGAAAGAATAACGGATCCACTCTCATGACGATCACGACCGGACTCAACGTAGCATGCTGGAACGTCCGAACCATGCTCGACAAAGCAGACAGCGGACGCCCTGAACGTCGCTCCGCCCTCATTGCCCATGAATTGCGGAGGTTAAACATCGACATCGCCGCGCTCAGCGAAGTACGCCTTCCGGACGAAGGCAGCCTCCAAGAACTTGGTGCTGGGTACACTCTCTACTGGTCAGGCAGGCCTGCATCAGAAAGACGGCTCTCAGGCGTGGGTTTCATGGTCAAGACATCCATTGCGACTAAGCTGGAAAACCTACCAACGGGCCACTCAGACCGCATCATGTCCATGCGCCTCCCACTGAGACACCAGCAACACGTCACCCTTCTCAGTGTGTACTCCCCAACCCTCCTGGCAGAGCCTGCTGAAAAGTACTTCCATCCGATCGTGTACGAGACACAACACAGACACACTGATCATCATTCGATGCCGCTTATTACATGTTGTCTAGACCGTGGATATAACTTATCAGTGGCAGGTGTAAACATTGACATCTGGTGACAAGGTAGGGGCCTTGCGTTGTATCGGCATGCTGGAAATACATGGACACTTATGTGTCACAGTAACAGACGCCCTATTTAGTGATGCATATTAAGTACCAGCGACCTGTCATGCACGAAAGTCTTTTTTTTTCAAGTTTATTGTCACCTGTCACTATTTTTTGTCACCAGGCATTACGAAACATGTGACACAGTGTGGTCAAATCCATAAAACGGTAGTCCACCCAATGGCAAATCTGTACATATATACATTTATGGGGATATCTGTTGTAAAGTATTATTTACAAATATTTTACAGTGCACACCCATTTTCAACAGAAATTTCTCAAATAAAGTCAGGGCTGAAGGGTATATAGACTTCTGATTTACTCAGGGATGAAAGGGTTAAGTTATTTTAGATAACTACCTTTTTAGTATGATTCGTTTTCGTTTGCATGGAGAATTGATATAGGTTTTTGTTGTGTAGCTAGAATATTGTGCATTTCGCTAAATTGTTGCAAATTCAGACTTATATTAAACTGGAAGGTTCTGGAAAAGGCGCGATTGTTCTAGTGACCTCAAAAAATGAGGTCAAAGTTTTGTAGTACACATGTTGGCTACCTTTCGTAACATTTACGGAATGCACCTAGATTTTAGTGGAAGATTGTAGATAGATCTAGTGTTCTTTTTAATAAATATTAATGATTTTTGGTTACGTTTTCCTTTCTGATTGCTTGAGTGTGTAATTTGCGGGATTGTTCTGGAAATCTGTAATAGTATAACAGAGGAAATATGTGTGTGCATTGTATGAGAGACACAGTGTGTCAAAATTGTGGGTGCATTGCATGAAAGACACAGCGTATCAAAACTGCGGGTGCATTGTACGAGACAGTGCATCAAAGTGTGGATGCATTGTGCTAAGAGTGCATTGTGAGAATAATGTACTGTTGAAACTGTTACTCCGGTGTGGTCTACAACCTTGTGCCACGTGTGACGAGTTGCCGCTGAGTGATGTTTTTGTACAAGAACCCTACGTGAGTGTGTCGAGTGTGATTGCATCATACTACGACTACGACTACCACGTAACACACTGTGATCCTATTTGATAATAGCTTTAACAGTCATTTGCGCTGACCTCCATTTACGAAACAAAAGTGACTATGTTCTGGGCCAGTGGTCGTCTGTCCGTCATCCGGCCGCCGTCGTCTGTGGTAAAATATAACGTTGGCATTTTCTCGGAGACTATTCAAGCCACAGTTTTCAAACTTGGCCCAATGATACTCTGTGGCAAGACCTTTCTAAACATACCAATTTAAGTGACCTCTCACAAAGGTCAAAGTCACAGGGGGTCATAAAATAGGTACAAAATAGCTATATTTTGAAGAATGTTTTTCTCAAATACTATTCCCAACTTCAAACCAAAACTTTGTACAAAGTTACCTGACGGTAAGAGCTTTCTATGCATACTAATTTGGTTAAACCCTTGGAAAGGTCAAGGGTCTCAATAGCTCATGAAATAGGTCAAAAATATATTTTGACAAGAGATGTTTTTTCTTCTCAAATGCTATTCACAACTTCAAACCTTGCTACAGAGACACCTGATAGTAAGACCTATCTATGCATACTAATTTGGATGACCCTCGGAAAGATCAAGGGTCACAAGAGCTCAGGAAATAGGTCTGAAACAGCCATATTTTGACAGAAGATGTGTTTACTCAAATACTATTCACAACTTCAAACCCATACTTGCTACAGAGATACCTGATGGGAAGACCGTTCTATGCATACTAATTTGGTTGATCCCTCGGAAGGGTCAAGGGTCACAAGAGCTCCGGAAATAGGTCCAAAATAGATATTTTGACAAAAGATTTGTTTTCTCAAATACTACTCATAAATTTAAAACCAGATTTCGTACAGAGATACCTGATGGTAAGACCTATCTATGAATAATTGGATCTAGCTCTGTATATCAAAATGCTCAACATTTACAGAGTAGCATCGTGCAGTTTCGAATTCAGCATCCCAAAATCATTCGGAATCAACTCGAACATTTGATACTACCTGTCACTGCAAGGTGGGCACCAGGTATTACAAAACTAGTACTAAGTACAATCTAATTATCCTTGTTTGTCATCCTCGAATAAACACATCATCCCAGTGTGCCATTCTAGGTTATTTTTACCTGTGTTTTGATACCTGGTAACTAACCAGAACTGAGCAAGGAGATATGAGGACAGATTAAGCAGTTCATGCACTGATGGACGATCAGAATGGTTGTGTGTGTGTGTGTGTGTGTGTGTGTGTGTGTGTGTGTGTGTGTGTGTGTGTGTGTGTGTGTGTGTAGACAGTTATTTATAACAGCATCAATCCAGCCTCTGAATTCAGTGACCTTTCAGTGACCTTTACTAACAACTAACTTCGCCCCAGTAACTGCTCGATTCATTCACAGGTCGTTTTGTCTGGTAACCCTATGTGTCTGCTTGTCGCGTCGACCATATGATGTTCATCTAAGTTGAAGAAGCTTTTCAGCTTGAACTGGGGAAAAACATTCACCAGGGACATTATTTCTACTTTTGAATCAAGCAGAAAAATCACACCACTCCAGTCGCCTCTCAGGCTTGATTTAATTGCCCCTTACACACTCTGTAAGGACCCTCAGTTTTGTGTGTAGTGTTACCACAGAAAATGGACTGGATTTTGGCGAGAAACTCTTACAGCCAAGATTGCACTTTGACAAACAGCACTATACATCGCAATATTGTGCATCTCCGTGTGAGGGTGCGTGGTTGTGATAGAGAGAGAGTTGATGCTAGTGGTCGGGATGACAGACTGAAAGAGATGACTGATGCTTCAAGGTGGGTGCAGAGTGAAAACTTGAACAGGGGTTTTTGTGTGTGTGTGTCATAGGTTATTTTCTTGGAAGATTACTCATACAGTGTAATGTTGTCAAAGTTTTCTGTTCAGTAGTCTCAACGACCACTATCAACCATCGACACAAAGACTGTTACTTGTGTAAAAGGCGTTATATCCTCTGTTCACACACAATTAACCAACTCTCCGACTCCCAGTCGTAGACAGAGAAAAACAAACACACGTAGGTTGAGTCTGGAAGGCGTGATCTTTGCAACAGACTGTAAACTCAGGACGTCATCTACACTTTCAATTCGCACCTCGTGTTAATCAGTTCCACATGACCACCGGCAAGAAACCTAATACATGCACGTCGCGCGTCAAGCCTGTCGAAGACATCCCGCCGTGACTAGATGGCCTTATTCGCCTGCTCCGCTTTAAAACAAACTAACTAACTAACTGTCGAAGAAATCAGTCGTACCAGCGATACATACCCGACGATCAGCCTTAATGGGTACTTGAGGCAAGAGACACACTTGTGTTCCCGTTTTGTGATTTACTGACTGGTTGTCTTTACAACCTGAAACACCCATCGACTTGATCATTGTATGTACCTACCGTATTAAGCACAGCAGATAGCAGTGATCATCGTGACCATTCTCGTGTCTTTATGTCACGACCCCCGCTTCCCGGGCGCGAACTATGAGCGCTACCATTCGAGAACAACCAACCCAAATCCTAACACAAACACCAGAGGAACCATTACGACAACATTTATTACATATAAAACTAACAATAATCCAGAATATCCTCGCTCAATCCTAACCACGCACTCACACATCACATTCACACACACACACACACGTCCAAACTCCCCTACCCAAATATCCATTATACACAATACAGAATAACAAATATATAATAAAAGAAATATCCTTAATAAAATTCAAATAAAAATTGAGAAAAACGAATACGATTCACAAGCTACTGAATCTCCTCAGCGGGAGCACGAGAGACAAGTTCAAATTAAATTAATGCTCTCCCTTCCGCAATAAGGACCTTCATAGCACATGGCTCCTTTAAACAACACAATATTTCAAAATACACAATATCAATATATAATGAAACAAAATTAATACCTTGATAAAGCACACATGAAAGTTAAGCAAACTCAATATAGTTCACAAGACACTGGACCTTCTCGCCGGAAGCACAATGGTCACGTTCAGCTCAGCTCAACGCTTTTGCTTCCGCGATAAGGTCTTTCGTAACACATGGCTGCTTTTAAATAATACAATATTTCAAAATCTGTCATTGCCACAAAGCTCCTCTCACAACATTGTCACTACGAGGAGATGAAATCAATCTCACAACGTCCTTTACAAGTTTACAAATAAAGACTTAACTTAAATAGGTTAGAAACTACTAAATGGGACGACCCGACCTGGCTAAAGACAGGGCGTGCCGCGACGCTCGCAACAGCGCTCAGGTACGGCGTCATAGACCCACATGGCGGAGTGACACAGCCAGCCTCCACTCTCACAACGAACCATCACCACCCAGGCCTTCCGCACAGCTCGGCGGCGGACCTATCCAGTTAGTTCTTTAGATCTTTAGGTTTTTAGATGTTTAGACCGTTGGATTTGGAAGCACTAAAACACAGGTGCACAAATACACATATGAATAACTAACAACAAAAGAAAGGCAATCACATCACCTTTCCCACAACTTTAACTGCCGTCTTCTATATTCCTTCACCCCTCTCCCCAAACAATTCAAACTCAACAAAATGCATATTTACACGTCACCATATGACTCACTTCCGAATTTACACTCCGACGCTAGATACTAACCAAATAATATAAATGATATTTATTTCTACATTCTTACACTTACCCGCCAATACGCACTAACCCAAATAATAATAAGAACACGCAAACACCCCCCCCCCCCCCCCGAGCATATGGCCACTAAAAAACTGTTGCGTGTACTCCCTGTCATCCGTGAAGACGCCCCGGCTGGGACAAAGACAAACAAAGACAAGACACGCCAGGGGTTCTGTCGTTGCAGCTTCCTTCTCTCTCTTTCCCTCTCTCTCTTCCTCGGACACCGGCTCTGGAGCGACCAGGGCTGTATCGTAGGGCCGTCACAGAAGGACGACACAGCTTCTTGAGGACTGCGGCAAATGGCTAACCACGCCTGCAAAATCCGACCTTAGAGACTGTTTGGAAGCGACTGCCTCGTTCCACTGCTTGAAAACGACCGACGAACAAATTGGATATCGTACGGTTTAGCAAAAATGCGCTCAATTAAATGTTTGATGTTAAAGCACGTGAAACAGTCTAAACCACCCGATCACGCATACTGAGCGATCACGTGCGTCACGCGGACCTTCGTATTCACGCATGGCAACAATTCCTGGGTATAGGCCAAATAACTCACCTATGCTATCCTTATGTCCGGTGACTAACTAATCCCTATCACCCCTCTAAATGTAACTCCCCTACAAAAATAGGGGGGAAAAAAAACTATGTCATGACATTTTACGTACAGACTTTGCCGCTCAATGCATTCCTAAAAAATAGAGTTACGGTTTTCACATCGATGTCAAAAATTAAAAAAAAATTTTCACGCTGCTGTCAAATGTATGGGAAGATGCCGAGAATGAACTTTACCAGTTTCCCAAAATGCCGAAAATTTGGAGTAATATAAAATGCAAAAAGAAAAAGGAGAAGTTTTAAAGTAACTTGCAAATTTAACGTAGCTGCTTATATGATGCGTCCACCTCTAGATGTGACTTTCTTGTGTACGCAGTCAACCCGTGCTGCAAGCAGTACTGGTTGGTTGTGTTTCGGGACAGTTAGGCCGAAGTACCCGAGCAATGGCTTCCATTTATTTTCCTTACTGTCTCTCGCAGTTGGCGGCAGCATTTGTTTCTATGATGTATCTTTGTGCTAACCTCTAATGGATGTGTCAGATGCTGTTATACATAAGACAATAAAGCTCTGAACTTGAATAACACATTTATTTACGTGTGTGTGTGTGTGCGTGCGTGCGTGCGTGTGTGTGTGTGTGTGTGTGTGTGTGTGTGTGTGTGTGTGTGTGTGTGTGTGTGTGTGTGTGTTGTTGTTGTTGTTGTTGCAGGCTTACATTATGCTTGAAAGCGTATGCGTGTACATACAAAGATATAAATGTAACTTTGCAACAAAAACAAACAAACAAACAAACAAAAAAAGATACAGTGTAACATAAATGCAAAGAAGAGATCTTTTGTTTCTGCAACAGGACATCGAAACAAGCGAAACGTGGAACTGAAGACATGTTCATTGTTGCTGGTGACTGACTTCTTATTCTACAAGGACATTGGCCACACCTACAGGGGCACTGCTAATTATCTGGTCAGTTAAATATGAGCAAATAATGTTTAACTGCAGGAGCCTAGCGAGTAAATGGTCATAGGACCAACGTCGGCTAGCTGCCATTAGGCCACATACAGGTGTTTTACATGAGCTAGCATTTGATGATGTCACTGTGACTCCCAGTAAACAATCGATCCTAAGGCTGACATTGTCTAAACTCGTGTAACATTCTGACACAAAGAAAATGCATTCTCTCATCCAAGTTCCAACGCCTTTCATCAGCAAACGACGAACGTTTCTTATGAGTAAAATGGTAAATGTATTCGTGTTGTGATTTTCCCTTCAACAGATTGGACTTTTGAACAGAGTGGAACAGCGCTACAGGAGGACTGAGTGGGCCTCAGGTTTGACAGGATACGGCGTGCAAATTAAAAGGGTATAAGTCACATTTTTCTGTACTGATGTGTTATATATTTCCTGTATATATTAGACGATTGAAGCATGCCAAACATACTGTAAGGAAATGGAAGGGAACAAGTTTAGTGTCCTTAGAAAAAGGTGGATTGGGTTTGCGATAGCAAAAGTGAGTCTGTGCATTCACTCGGAGACTCGGTTGCATGCAGCTTGGTGCTGTGAGTATGGTTAACATACCTGTGAACGTTTGCAAATGGGACTTTTTAGAGATTTTTTTGCGGCCTTTTTTTCCGCGGCATCAAAACGTTTTCTTACAAATGGCATTAACTATCAGTATAAAAAGTGTGCACACACTATATTCAGAATATTACTTTTGTTTATGTGTTTGTTGCATTTTTACAATGAATTCACACAGCACCATTAAATATTCCTTTTTATGTGAAAATCCATAAAAATAATGTGATTTTATTTGAATTAATTCACATTTCTGAATCTGATGCTGCTATCTGATGTGCACACAGTAAACTAGAACAGGCAGAAAATGGACATATTTCCAGTAACACTGATACTCTTCAAGAAAAATTTAATATTGAGACTAGAAACGATTTTTTTGCTCACGTGCCATGGCAAATGTGAGTATGTAATGGGCCATCCTCTGTTGTCTGTGGTAAACTTTAACGTTGGCATTTTCTCGGAGACTATTCAAGAATTAGACTTCAGACTTAGCCCAACAGCACTTTGTGGCAAACCCTTTCTAAACATACCAATTTCAGTGATCTCTCTCAAAGGTCAAGGTCACAGGGGGTCCAGAAAGGAGGAAAAATAGCCGTATTGTGACACAAATTGTTTCTCCTTATATACTAATTTCAACTTTAATCCCAAACTTGGTATGGATATACCTTATGGTAAGACCTTTCTATGCATACTTATTTAGATGACCTCTCAGAAAGTTCAAGGGTCACAAGAGGTCGGCAGATGTATGAAAAATGCCATATTTTTAATAGAATTGTAGTTTCTATCAAAGTTTTTGACAATTTTTAGTCAGATTTGCCACAAAGGCAGCTGATGATAAGACCTTTCTACGTATACTTACTTGATGGTCGCTCACAAAGGTCAATGGTCGGGGGTAGGGGGTGGGGGGGGGGGGGGGGGTAAAGGGGTAAAACATATCCATCGTTTGACAAAAAAAACCCACATTTGTTTTTTCAAATACTATCTTCAACTTCAAACTCAAACATGGTATAGCGATACCTTATGGTAAGACCTTTCTATGCATACTAATTTGGATGACCTCTCGGAAAGGTCAAGGTCACAGGAGGTCGGCACGTGTGTGTAAGATGTCAGTTTTTGTTTAAATGGAGTTTTTATCAAAGTTTTTACAAAGTTTTTCAATTATATTTATTTACCTATTTTCTGATTTTTTGTGACCTTGACCTTTCCGAGGGGTCATCTAACTATCAGGTACCATCTTTGTACCAAGTTTTTGGTTTGAATTCGTAAACAATTTTGAGGAAAAAAAAAACTTTTGTTTTCTTCTTCAAAATTTGACGTATTTCCTTATCCCTTGTGACCTTGACCTTTGAGAGAGGTCGCTGAAATTGGTAAGTTTAGAAAGGTTTTACCACAAAGTACCCTTGGCCAAATTTCAAGTCTGAGTCTTGAATAGTCTCCGAAAAAAAAAATTCAACGTTAAAGCTTACAACGGACGACAGATGCCAGACAGACGACAGATGCCCCATTACATAGACTCCTTTTTGCTATCGTAAGTGAGCCAAAATTCAATACTGATCTATTTCATTTTATCAGGAAAAAAATGATTGGCCGATTCTTGCAGCATTGCGTACACTAGATCTCATTGGCTAATAAATAATGAACACACACAGTGCACACCTGTGAAAGCTCATGCTTCTGTAGAAACATTGAATGGGTGTACATCGGGCGTTAAAGCGTTAGATCGTGGTGTTCTCTAAAAGGCCGGGGATTGTAAACTCCTTCTCGTCATTTTCAAGCTTGCCTAACGGTAGTACCCGATGGTCCACACCGTATGAGCTTAGCCTGACCGTGAAAAGATTTCCCGTCACAGTAGATCAAAGATCCCTTGTAAGTAGCGTAGGGATTAAACGCATCGGGAAAAAGCATCGTTGACGCCGAAATTGGTACTGATGCCTTCCTAAGCCATAAGCGGGCCACCATAAATACATAAGTAGCAGAACTGTGTGGATAATTGACATGTAAGCAGCCATCAACTTAGACACTAGTTAATCAATGCAATGTAGGCGGTTGGGGAGGGGGGGGGGGGGCGGAGGGTTGAGGAGGGGGGAGGGGGGTAGGTCTCTTCTCTCTGTTCCGTCACCTTTCATTCGCATTGCTTATCATGTCTGTCCGCGCATCGGGGTAAAGCTGCCGGGTGAGGGTATCTCCTCCCCTACCGCGCTGTGCAGCTTCTTCTCCCCATGAGTGACAGTAAGGCCTCAGTTGTTTTACGTGTTTTTTGGCGTGTGTGTGTTTTTTTTTGTTTAAGTTTTAGGTTGGTTTTGTGTTTACAAAATAGCCATATTTTGACAATAGATGTTTTTTTTTCTCAAATACTATTCATAACTTCAAACCCAAACTTGGTATAGAGATACCTGATGGTAAGACCTATCTATGCATACTAATTTGGATGACCCCTCTGAAAGGTTAAGGGTCACGAGAGCTCAGGAAGTAAGTAAAAAATAGCCATATTTTGACAAGAGATCTTTTTTCTCAAATACTATTCATAACTTCAAACCCAAACTTACTACAGAGATACCTGATGGTAAGACCTATCTATGCATACTAATTTGGATGAGCCCTCGGAAAGGTCAAGGGTCACAAGAGGTCAGCAAATGTGTGAAAAAATGCCAGTTTTGGATTGAAATGTAGTTATTATCAACAGTTTTGCAAACTGTTAATCAAATTTGGCACAAAGGTAGCTGATGATGATAAGACCTTCCTGTGTATAATAATTTAGTCGACTCATCGCAAAGGTCAAGGGTCATGGGGTTTTGACAGATGTGTGAAAAGTGATTAAAGTTTGAGAAAAACATGGATTTTGCTGGTGCAGAAGCCATCCCTGTACTTATTGTCAGAAAGGTCACACATGGAGGTCGGTCATACACGTGAACCATAAGGGTTTTGCCCTTCTTGTTTTAATATATTTTTTTTAATTGTCTTTTTTTTAAATACTTATTTTATCACTCAGGGGGTGCATTGACGTATGATGGTAGCCCTCCCCCCCCCCCACCCCCACCCTCCTTCCCCGGGGTTTCTTATTTATTTTTATGGCTGGCGGCCGTACGCAGGTGGGACCGGAGACAGGCGTGATGAATACCATTGCTGGTACCCCGCCCCACTGCGATGTAGTAGCCCCCTCCCCCCTTCCCGCCCCCTCCCCCCCCTTTCCGCCCCCCTCCCCCCCCCCCCTCCATGATCATGGCCGAGTCCTTCCAGGAGTGCGATAACCCGTTTGGGTCAGGGGAGGGGGGGGGGGGCAGGGCCCCGCCGGTGCTAGCCGCCGCGCTCTACGACAAAAACCGCTGTTAACCCCCCCTCCCCACCCCAGCTCCCTCCACCCCTCCACCTCACCACCGTCGTTACCCCCCCCCCCCTCCCCACCCCGCTAAGAAAGCATACCAATGTCGGACCGTTCAACGGTCTTTCCCTCTTTTTACTGGGAGGGCCATCTGAACACACTGGTGGCGGAAAAAAAGCTCTTGCTGGCCGCGACTGACTCTGTTTATATCTTCGGTTGAATGCGCTGCGTGGTGATGTAGCCATACCGTTCTATCAACCCCGGCCAACTCGAAACACAGCAAGTGAATAGTGAATTCTCTCCCCCATTCGGATTAACCGAGTTGTCTATAATGTGGATGGGACCACAAAGCAAGCCTACGGTTAATGCAACAACAAAAAAGAGAGAGAGAAAAAAAGAAAGAAATAAAAAATAAAAAAATAAAAAAGAAAAAAAAAAGGGGGCGAAAATGAGAAGTTTTAAGTTACATAAGTATAAAACACACTAAAATCCAACTTTGAAGTACCGGTACTACTTTGTTAAGCTACGTATATATTTTAGTTTCTTGTAGTTCCCATCAGAGTGCACAAACAAGGTCAGAAGATGGTATCAACAATAAGGTAAAACTTGTTCAAATGCATTAGGACTAAGTGCAAAACGAGGACGACCAAGAGGACACTGTGACTGGGGACACCCAACAAGAAAGAAAGCCAGATGATCATGACATCCGAGAGTCACCTTTATTTTTTTAAACAGATACACTAGAAGATCTAATATCAGAAGTTGGCTCAGAGGTCACACACACACACACACACACACACACACACACACACACACACACACACACACACACACACACACACACACACACACACACACACACGCACGCACGCACGCACGCACGCACGCACGCACGCACGCGCGCGCGCGCGCACACACACACACACACACACACACACACACACACACACACACACACACACACACACACACACACACACACACACACACACACAAGAACAACATATTTTGTTGTCTCACGTGTGAAGCAAAGGTGAGCATGTTCTGTGCTAGTAGTCGATTTTGGTACAAAGATACCCGATGGTAAGAACTTTCTATTCATACTAATTTTCTTGACCCCTCGGAAACGTCTGTGGTCACAAGCACCAGCACACGCATGGAATGATCATTGAGAACTGGTCGCCTCTTAACACCAGTAGTAGTAAATACCACCGAGGTAAGTCACATCTGAGAATCAGCATCCAGTCGAGTCATGTTATTTAGATTGTCTACTCAACCCCTCTATACGATGCACACTAAAATCGTACTTCAAAGATTCCCAAGACGTATTATTTCGATGCTCATCATCCATTTTCTTAGCTATCGTTAAGAAAAACAAAACGTAAGAAAAACAGAAGATAGTGGTAGAAAACTCTTTAAAATAGAAACAAATAACGACGTTTCGGATCAAAGATCCTTCTTCAGGTGACATGGAAACAAACGTAGAAACAGAAAAGAACACGACAGAAAGAAAAGACGTCATCCTGTATAGAGAGAATTTAGAATGACGTAAAAAAACAACAACAAAAAAACCCACACACATAATGACGTAAATACACATGCACAAAACACGTAGCACAAAACTTACGTCTATATACATACACGTCACTGCATACATTCGCATTCACTCGTGCCTGCTGCAGCTCACGCACATGCACACACACACACACACACACACACACACACACACACACACACACACACACACACACACACACACACACACACACACACACACACACCAACTACCCATCAGGCCGAGCATACATCCCTAGGGGCGAATGTTCAAGCCGCGCGGATGGTAAGTGCCAAGCCTGTCCGCGAAAAAGGATTCTGTCATTTTGCGGCGGATGAAGTGGGATGTATTTTGCCAAAGGATGCGTATGCTGAAATGTGTGAGGCTATGAGGAGGTTCGTTGAAATGACGTCCAACCTGGTTGTTGTATCCGAGGCGGATCGAACGAACACGCTCCTCGCAGCGTTCAGGGAGTGTACGGTATGTCTCCCCCACATACAACATCTTTGGGCAGTGAGAACATGAGATGACATAGACAATATCCGATGACTGGCATGTGAATGATCGGTGGACATGAAAAGATGATCATCTTGTTCACAGTTCACTTCGCGCATCTAACACCTTACCACCTGGCACACACCCTTGTCAGCAACCACACTGCAAAGCATGTCCGTACATCAACACATCCCCCGTCATCACCGGACCCCTGTCATCTTTTCATGTGTGTGCATGTGCGTGAGCTGCAGCAGGCACGAGTGAATGCGAATGTATGCAGTGACGTGTATGTATATAGACGTAAGTTTTGTGCTACCTGTTTTGTGCATGTGTATTTACGTCATTATATGTGTGGCAATCTCCCCTTTTCTTGTCATTATATATATATATATGTGTGTGTGTGTGTGTGTGTGTGTGTGTGTGTGTGTGTGTGTGTGTGTGTGTGTGTGTGTGTTTTTACGTCATTCTAAATTCTCTCTATACAGGATGACGTCTTTTCTTTCTGTCGCGTTCTTTTCTGTTCTACGTTTGTTTCCATGTCACCTAAAGAAGGATCTTTGATCCGAAACGTCGTTATTTGTTTCTATTTTAAAGAGTTTTCTACCACTATCTTCTGTTTTTCTTTCACTTGAAACCCTAGCGGCAACAGTTTTACTAAAAAAAACAAAACGTGTTTCCCGCCCCAAAGTCGTCAGAGGATCTGTCTTGTGTTTACCTGTCCCATCTTCGATTTTACCCCATCTTGTACGCAACGTGGGACATCTCAGTGAGAGCGACATGAATGCAGTCGCTTTAAAAATTAAAATTGAATGCAGTCATTTTGAACATTAAAATTTTTGGCCGATAACTGAAGCAAATTCCTGCTACTGCTCTCAAGGGAGATTTTCCCCGTTGTGTGAACTATGGGGTGAGATTAGAATTATGACAGGTAAAACACAAGAGGGACGCTTTGACTCGACTTCGGCTTTTTAAAAATATTTTTTATATATTTTACAATGGCTAAGAAAGTGACTGGTGAGAATAAAAAATAATATGAAGGAGACTCTTAGAAGTAGGATTTCAGTGTTTTTTGTTTAGGAGAATCTAAATTACGTGACCCCATTAAAAAAAATATTATTTTATTGTTATGTAACCTGCAGACAACTTCTGTCTGCTTTCTTCCCTCATCAGGCACTTTTGGGCAATGAAGTGTTCATTGCAATGCTACTGACGACAGCTTATTTCTCAGATGAGTGTGCCTGGGCAGCAGGAGGCGATTGAGGAAGTGACTTTATGGGAGATGCTGGGAGTCTTCCTCCCTACGAATACCATAACCATACTCGCGGCACCAAGGTGCATACAACTGGGTCTACGGGGTAGTATAGGGTCATCTGTCTTCCACGGTAAACTTTAACGTCTGCAGATACCTGATGAAAAGACCTTCCTGTGCATAATAGATAGCGTGACCCTGCTCAGAGGTTAATGGTTACAAGAGGACTTGGATAAATGTGTGAAATTTTTACCAAAAATTGTCTGTTATGAAATAATAATAATAATAATAAAGGTAATTTGTATAGCGCCTAATCACCAAAGTGCTATAGGCGCTTTACAATCACAGTAATGAAACACAAAGCAAAATACAAAAAAACAAACACATACAACAACAACAAAAGAACATTGATTTGCAAGGAGCAAAAAGCTCTCTCTCTCTCTCGCACACACACACACACACACACACACACACACACACACACACACACACACACACACATGATGAGCCAGCAGACAAAATGGCCTTTATATATATATATGCAACAGAAAAAAGGTGTATTTTAAGCTTGGATTTAAACATGGAGAGAGATGATGTGTGACGCACGTCAGCTGGGAGACCGTTCCATGTAATGGGACCAAAATACAAAAATGCACGATGACCTTGAGTGACCTTATTACGTCTAGGGATGCGGAAAACACGAGTGTCTGAAGCAGAGCGTAGTGAGCGGGACGGTGTATACAACTGGACAAGATCAGATAAGTAAGGAGGGGCAGAACCAGAGATGATGTTGATACAAATAACACAGACTTTATACTGAATTCTGTATGAAACTGGCAGCCCGTGCAAATCAGCTAGTAGGGGCATAATGTGTTCACGTTTCGGTACACGAAAAATCAGACGTGCAGCACAGTTCATGACTCTCTGGATTTGGTCGAGAAGATTTTGCGGAACACCGGACAAAAGAGAATTGCAATAGTCTATGCGGGACAGCACAAGGGAGGTAACAAGTGTTTTGGTAACTTCAACAGTCAGCAGATGTCGAACAGTGCTGATCCTTCTGAGTTCAATGAAAGCAAGCTGGCAAACTTTCTTCTTCTTCACTTGTTCCTTCATTGTCAGCCTGTTGTAAAAAATAACACCCAAGTTACGGGCCGAGCTAGAAAAGGAGATGGTGCTCTCGCCCACCATCATTGACTCAGGAAGATCAGCTCTGCACGTAGAGGAGCACGTCATTCGGAGGGCCTCAGTCTTGTCACTGTTTAGCTGGAGCTTGTTTTGTGTGGTCCACATCTGAACATCACAAATACAAGCCTCCATAGACTGCACCATCCGATCAACATGTTCACGAGGGGAGTTTTTGTATAATTCTGTATCGTCTGCATATAAATGATAAGAAACAAAGTGACGCTCAATGACATGAGACAAGGGCTGTGTATACAAAGTAAAAAGAACAGGCCCCAAAACCGACCCCTGTGGAACGCCACAAAACAGCTCCAAAGGGTGGGACTCAAATCCTGCCACTGAAACCATCTGCAAGCGACCAACAAGGTAGGACTGGAAAAATTTCAGTGCAGTACTATTATTTTCTACTTCAAGCCAAACATGGTATACATATACCTGATGATATGACCTTCCTGGGCATACTAAAAGGTCAATGCTCAAAGGTCAAGGTCACAAGAGGTCGGGCAATGCATTCAAAAAGCCTTTTTTAAAATAAAGGTTTTACGGCACTTTTGCAAACAGTTCAGTCAAACTTGAAAGACGGATAGTAGATGGTAAGATCTTCCTATGCATGTTAATTTGGCTGAAGTTGACAAATGCGTGAAAATGCACATATGTTAATAAGACATGATCTGCAGGTATTGTTGCCATTTGACATCTAAACACCTGCTCATATTAGTGACCTGTCAGAAAAGTCAAGGTCACAGATGGTCAGGTTAATATTGTGGATCAATCATACACGTGATTCCGTGAGCGATTTGCTTTTTTTTTTTTTTTTTTTTTTTTTGGGGGGGTTGGGGGGTGGGGTGGGGTAAATAATATATATTTGTTTCAAATGGTTGCTGTGATGCATCTATTGTGGTAGTGTAGTGGTAGTGCTTGTCACCTCTGACTTCCACCACTGGCTAGCAGTATTGCGAAAGGAGGGGAGAGTGTGTCAGTCTGTCCCTGTCAATACATAGCCTCTCCAACAACAAGCCTCATGTAGGGCCTTCTTGTGGCGACGCACGGTAACTGAGTACCTTGTGGACTTCGGCAGAACTACAGAGGACTGGGTGGGGGTCTGGCTCCCTGACACATGGCATGAAGGCCCACCTATGTGTGATCATACTCTGATGCCCATGATCCAGATTCGCAGCTATGGTGGGTAAATAGCCCCGCTGCCTTGTGGGCGTCTCCAGAGAGGCAAGGGCTAAGGGAGTAAACCCTGACAGAAAATCCAGAGTGGATCCCCTCAGGCAGATACATGCCAATTGCTGGCATCTTCTGGCAGCTCCAGAGAGGCAAGGGCTAAGAGAGTAAACCCTGACAGAAAATCCGGAGTGGAGCCCCTCAATCAGATACATGCCAATTTCTGGCATCTCCTGGCAGACATATCGGTTCTTTCCTTTCTTCTGGACCCTACCAGCAAAGCCGAAAGGGGGGATCCTACAGCATGGGCAACTCAAGATTTCCACATCACCAGCCCAGACCTGCGCTCTGGAGAGGACACTCCAGTGTTACTTCACAGCTTCGGAACAGCACATGAGCAGCAGATACCGGTTATAAGCCTCACTGCTTGATTGATGTAGAGCGAGGCATCAGGGGTTGCTCCTAATGGTGGAGAGATCCTCGGGTGTCAATGGACAACTACCACCCGCTTCAAGCTGGGCAGCCCACAGTTAATAAGGTGTAGTACTGCCACAGTTCACTTGCCTCACTGGGTGCATGAGGCTGACGAGTAGACTGTAAACCTTGCACCAGGCAACAACAAAAGAAAGCATATTGGAAAAAGAAACCGACACTCACACTTGGCTGCTGGAATGTGCGGACCATGACAACCGGTCTGTAAACATCAGTCATCAACAATAATAATAATAATAATAAGCGCATTAAATAGGCGCTTTATCCCAATTGAAAATCGGCTCAAAGCGCCGCCGCGAACTTAAGCACGCTCACGTGAATCACGCGCATTCACTCACACACTGTACATAAACATAGAACATTCACGTGGTGCTAAGGGCAAGCTCAAGCGAGCTACTGTAGTTTTTGGAAATTCAAAATCGTTTGTATTTGAAATTTGATTAAGTGGGCTGAAACTGATACCAAAGTGGAGGGGGAGGAAGAGCCGGAGTACCCGGAGAAAGAACCCCCAACAACGAACTCAAGAGAGTACAGCTTGATATTGTTGCCCTTCGGGAGACATAATTTGTTGACTTGGTCACCCAGGGAGAGAAGGACTTTACATTTTTGGCTCACGTGCGAAGCAAAAGTGAGTATGTTCTGGGCCAGTGGTCGTCCGTCCGTCCGTCGTCCGTGGTAAACTTTAACGTTGGCATTTTCTCGGAGATTATTCACGCCACAGTCTTCAAACTTGGCCCAAGGATACTTTGTGGCAAGACCTTTCTAAAAAATACCAATTTGATTAACCTCTCACAAAGGTCAATGTTACAGGTATCAGGATATAAGTAAATATAGCGATATTTTGACATAATTTATTTTTTCTCAAATACTATTCATAACTTCGATGCTGTTGAAAGTTTTCCCAATGATGGAGTATCTGGATGCGATTCCCATTGCTGAGGAGTTGACCAAAACTGTGGACATACTATCGTCATTGTTCAGGGGAGGCTCCAGGAAAGGACGGGATATCCCCTAAAATGATCAAGTGTGGGAAGAACATCCTGCTACCGCATCTTCATGACCTCCTGTGTCAGTCTTGGGAGTAAGAAGGAGTTCCTCAGGACATCAGAAATGTCAACATCTTAACTCTGTACAAGAACAAAGACAGGAGAAGCAACTGCAACAACTACTGTGGAATATCCCTGCTTAGCATTGTGGGGAAAATCTTCGCAGGGGTTGTCCTAACTAGGCTGCGGAAACTCGCTGACTGAGTACGAGTGTGGTTTCCCGCCAGAGAGAGCCACAATAGATATAGTTTTCCCTCAGAGACAACTGCCAGAGAAATGCAGAGAGCAACAAAAGTCACTCTTCATCTCCTTCATAAATCTGACCAAGGCGTTCGACCTCGTCTGCAGAGATGGCCCTTTTACGATATTGGCCACGATTGGCTGCACTTCCCTCCACCCCCCCCTCCCCCTCCCTCACCCCCAAGAAAACAAAACAAACAAAACCCAAATAAAACCGGCTTCTGAGCATCACACAGTCCTTTCATGACAATATGAAAGGCACTTTGCAGTATGATGCATTGTGTCTAGTGAAGGACTGGGACCCTAGGGAACTTAAAAAAATAATTCTTAAAGCATTTTTATGGATTGGAAATCACAGTGCATGTGAGCGCTTTGACCTTACAGCAAAACTCAAGGTGCAGGACACTGTTACGTTTGTGGTTGTGTTATTCTCTTTAGGGCATGTTTGTGTTAATCATAGAAAAGCCCCAATGTTCAGTTGAGTTGTTTAGCATAAGTATCATGTACCTTTCGTTTTCTTCTGCATGTAGAGTTTCGATCGATTTTTGTCGTGTAGTTACAGTGCCGGAACAATCAGTTACATAGGGGGGGGGGGGGGGGGTGCTCAACCTTTTTTTGTTGTCTATTGCCAGGGTCTAGTGTATATCAAAACACCACAACCGAAACTGTTCTAGGGGGTGCTGCAATAACATTAAAGCACCCCCCTCCTTCTCGGACCATGTGGACTGGCAGTAAATGATTTTTTTTTTAAAGCCGGGGGTAGGGGTGGGGGGAGGGGGCTGTAGTACCCAAGCACCCCTCCCCCCCCCTGGATCCGGCCCTGAGTTAGAATGTTGCGTATTTTCGCTTCAGTGTTAAAAAGTCTGACCTACATTAGACTTGAAGGTTCTAGTAGCGGCGCGATTATTTTAGTGACCTCAGATATGACGTCAGAGTTGTGCAGTACATATGTTTGTAACATTTTGCAACATTTATGGTATGCTATGTTAGTGGAAATTTGTAGTTAAATCTAGAGTGTTCTTTTTGGCTCACATGCGAAGGAAAAGTGAGTATGTGTTGGGCCAGTAGTCGTCCGTCCGTCGTCTGTCGTCCGTCCGCCGTCGTCCGTGGAAAACTTTAACGTTGACATTTTCTCAGAGACTATTCAATCCACATTCTTTAAACTTGGCCCAAGGATACTTTGTGGTAAGAACTTTCTAAACATATCAATCTGAGTGACCTCTCACAAAGGTCAAGGTCACAGGGGATCAGGCAATAGGTAACAAATAGCTATATTTTGACATAATTTATTTTTTCGCAAATACTATTCACAACTTCAAACCCAAA
This sequence comes from Semisulcospira habei, assembly GCA_036245525.1. Classification (NCBI taxonomy): domain Eukaryota; kingdom Metazoa; phylum Mollusca; class Gastropoda; family Semisulcospiridae; genus Semisulcospira; species Semisulcospira habei. Next base: position 128,457,335 of record BTPG01000008.1, read on the forward strand.
CTTGGTACAAAGATACCTGATGCAGACCTGCTTACCGTACGAATTTTAGGCGTATTTTTACGATTTGTTTTCTGCAAAATACGAAAATACGATTAATGCCTAAAATGTACGATTTAAAAAAAAATTACTTTTTAAAAAAAAATTTATTTTTGGGTTTATTTAGTTGTTTAGTTAAGCTTGTATGCAAAGAGTTATTCGCGCCATCTTTTTTCTTGCTTTCCTCGTGCGTGTGGTTGTGTCAGTCTCAAAATAGAAAATGTGAAAGCGAAATAGGGAGGAGAGTGTGGATTTTGCTAGCTCAAAGAAAGCAAAGCACCAGAAATTTTTGCCACAGTATGCTGAAAAGTGGAAATTTTTGTGACTCTCAAAGAAAGGACCAATTTATGCATTTTGCATGATATGCAATAGTGACTTTCTCATGTGCCCATGCCCATCCCCACCCGGGTCTGCCCTGGGGGACTTGGGTGGGGTTAGGTATTTTTTAGTTCCCAGGGTCACCCTGGTCATCCCCACAGGGTGGGTTTATCTCTCTATTCTGGGGCATGTGTTTCTGTCTACCCTTTGTCCATTCACCTGTATTTGCCTTTTTAAAACTCTCCCTACTGTCTGCACTGCCTGTAGCTCTTGATATTGGATGTGTGTTGCTAAATGGTCTTAGCTTTATTTAGGCCCATGTGTTAGGTTTATTTAATGTATTTGACCGGCTGGCGACATACATTCAATGTTCTGTTTAGTTTTTTTTCACAAGCAGTGCAGGCACGTCCTGAGAAAGCCTTGTTGCTGTCGGGACGTTAAGCAATGTACAATCAACAATCAATCTCATGTGCCCATGGTGGCCGAAATGACATTGAAAGGCATTTATCAACTAATATTCATAAGAGACTGGCGGATGCCCAGAAGGGTGTGCCTTCATTACAGGCTGTGCTTTCTAAGCAGTCTCATGGAGCAGGCAAAATTTTATGTCGACAAGCAACTAGTGCTAAAATCTGCATGGTTCGTTTTATATTTGATTCATATCTTCCTTTGTCCTATGCGGATTCCATGACCGGGATGTTTCAGCAAATGTTTCCCGACTCGAAGATATTTCGAATGGTAGGTGTTTGTAATAATATTTACAGCATTTTAATTTTTTTTAAGGTAATGAAAGCAAATTATACACTGCCTATGATGCTTTTATTACTGAGTCCAAGGAGGTAATTTTATATGACACTATTATCTAAATAATCTGGGCTCATATTATAATCGTAAATACATATAATAATACATAATTATGCAATTAAAAAAAAGAATATGCAAAATTAAATGCATGTGATATAACTAGTACGACAGGCACTTGCCCCTTTGACAAATAATATAAAAAGTAAATTGCTAATTGGATTTTTTTCAAACTTATACAAATGCTCACATTGTTAAGTGTTCTGACAAACTGTTATAGAAATCCACTGTGGTCACAGCAAGACTACAACAATGGTCAATGAGCTTGCCTCCATGACGCAAGAAACGCTTACGGATCGCATGAAAAGAGGGCTATTCACACTGTCCACTGATGGCAGCAACGACGCTGGTGCCAAACAATTCCCAGTTGTTATAAGAAGTTTGAACCCAGAAACCGGCCTTGTGATGTCAGAACTACTGTCGGTGCCAGTCTGTTCTGGATCAGCAACAAGTAAGTTAATTACTGAAAGTGAAAGCCAATGGTTGATGGACTACACTATCCTGATATTTAATGTTTAGCAAATGCAATGACATACATCAACATGTAAATGCTAGTAGGTATATGGTATAATGCCTAGTAGTAAATAGTCACATGATGCTGATAAATAATTTCTATTTTATTAATTATTATTATTTATTAATTATTATTATTTATTATTTAATTTCTTTACATATTGATTTTGCATTTCATATTCCGCTTTCAGGTGAAAACATCTTTCAGCTTCTTGACCATGAGTTATCTTCTAGAAAGATAAGCTGGGACAGGTGCATTGCTTTTGGCTGCGATAATGCGAATGTAATGACTGGGCGACATAAAGGTGTCTACTCATTTGTGACAGCCAAGCGCAATGTGTCTAAATAGCTGGGTGCACTTTACACGTTGTGCACAATGCTGCCAAAAAAGCTGCCAGTGAGCTGCCTAACTTTGATGAGGTGTTGGTGGATCTTTATCAATACTTCAAAAAGAGCAGTGTACGAGTGGAGAGATTCCTAGTAGATCAGGAGCTTTATGGTGGACCAGAAGAAAATGCTAAAACATGTGTGCACCAGGTGGCTGAGTATAACGAGGTGAGATTCTAACATTTAAATTAAATGTAGATTCATTTTCAAAATGCATTATTCCTTAGCCTTTTGACGACGGAACACACATATGTGTGCCCCAAGCAAAGCTCCGTTGCCGACGGGACGCACACATATGTGCGCTGGCCTTGTTTCCCATTGCCGACGAGGCGCACACATCTGTGCGCTGGATACTAGTATAACAGGCAATACCGGCAGTATGGTCTAAGGGAAGCAACCTACTATAATATGTCAAGCACTCATTTCCTTACTTGTAGAGTGACTTTTCTTGTTTGTATGGGCTGAAACCAACGAATCAGAAGCTCTAATACAAAACGTCCCCATGTGCGAAAAAAATGGCGGATTTTGGTGTAAAAACTTTTATGTGTGAAGAAACTTTTCCGTTGTGCCTTTCTTTCTGGATTATTTACTGGTGATACACTAGAATATGTCTCTGGAATGCTAGGTGAGTTGTAATTTTCACACTCTGGCTAACTAATACACTAACAGCATGTTTTCAAAACCCAGTGCGAAACTGTTTTTGATTTTTGGCTTCTTACCCCATCTTCTTTATACACCTGTAAAATCTTAACATTACAAAATATTTTCTTCAGCATAGTGTCTACGAGTTCACCTTGAATTGCTTTTTCCACTGATACCAAATATGTTGGGGTATGGTAAGATTTTTACAACAGACAAGGCCAATGAAATGTGTCAAAATTACTACGGTAGCAGGGAAGTGAGCCAAAGTAAGGGGGAAAAATCTAGCTGGCAGACTACGGTGGCAAAAGGTTTAGAATCCTTTATTATCATCAACGATTTATTTGTATATGATATTGCTATTGTTATATTTTGCAGATGTCTTCAAATGCTTGTGGACAACTGGGATGCGATCAAGGTGTTCTTTTCTGGAGAGAGACATGGTGTCACAGGCAAAAAGGGAGGAGAGTATGCTGCAAAGAAAGTTGAAAGCATTTTCAGCTTTGTCAGATCTCCAACCAACCATCTCTTTGCACTGTTCCTGTTATACGTTCATGACATCTTGGAGAAGGAAGTTCTTGTCACTTTCCAGTCAGAGGAACCAATGATTTTCAAGCTCCAGTCAACACTGGTCAAGACAGTAAAAAAACTAATGTCTTTTTCGTCCAACCATCTGTCTTGAAGGGAGTGTCTGTTAAAGACGTCGGCTTTAAGAATAAAAAAAAAACCTTAAAGTCAAGAGCAGACATCTTGATTGGAGATCCAGCTCGCAATTTCATCAAGAACCAAAAAATAATCACCTGAGAGATGACCGTCTACAATTACTACCAGACCTTGTGTCAGTACCTACTAGACCACTTGCTTCTTGACGATGCTGTGCTCAAGCATGCTGAGGTTGCAGATGTTACCCAACGAGAGAAGGTTGGCTCATCTAGTCTGGACACATTTCCTTGCCTGCTTCCAGAAGGAGTGAGAAGGCAGAAAGTTGTTTAGCAATTTTCTGAGCTACAGGCAGAATATTTGGATGACAGCATCACTAGGCTCCGTCGTATGGGTGAGACATGGTCAGCAATTGGCAAACTAAAGAATTCTGATGGTGTCCGGCTTTACAACAAACTGTCTGTGGTGATGTGTGGCATCTTGTCCATCCCGCACTCGAGTGCACACTGTGAATGAGTGTTTTTATGCATGAGGAAAAATCGCACAGAAACTCGATCTTCTCTGTGTGAGAAGACACTTGAAAGCCTTCTTGTGCTGAAATCAGCCCCTGAAAACGGTGCAAGGTTGTACAGCAGCTGTGAACTGGATCGCATCAAAAGCTGCTACACAAAGCAGCTTAAGGAAGGGAAGGAAGCTTCAGCCAGCAGCTGAAGTTTTGCTGGAATATCTGTTTATCAGTATAAATTGATTTTCTATTGTTTGTACGTTTTGATAATAGTCTGCTACAATTTTTATGAAAATACAATTTTCCCCCCAAGAATACTATTTTTGGCGATTATGAATACTATAAAAAGAAATTGGTGGTAGGCAGGTCTGCCTGATGGTAAGACCTTTCTATACTACTAATGTGGTTAATCCTTCGGAAAGGTTAAGGGTCACAAGAGCTCAGGAAATAGGTGAAAAATAGACATATTTTGACAAAAGATTTTTTTTCTCAAATACTATTCACAACTCCAAACCCAAACTTGGTACAGAGATACCTGATGGTAAGACCTATCTATGCATATAAATTTGGATGACCCATCAGAAAAGTCAAGGGCCACAAGGGCCCAGGAAATAGGTCCGAAATAGCCATATTTTGACAAAAGATGTTTTTTTCTCAAATACTATTCAGAACTTTAAACCCAAACTTGCTACAGAGATACCTGATAGGAAGACCTTTCTATGCACACTAATTTGCTTGATCCCTCAGAAAGGTCAAAGTCACGAGAGCTCAGGACATAGGTGTAAAATAGCAATATTTTGACAAAAGATTATTTTTTCTCAAATACTATTCACAACTTCAAACCCAAATTTGGTACAGAGATACCTCATGGGAAGACCTTTCTATGCACACAAATTTGGTTGATCCCTCGGAAAGATTAAGGGTCACGAGAGCTCAGGAAATAGGTGTAAAATAGCCATATTTTGATAAAAGATGTTTTTTCTCAAATACTATTCACAACTTCAAACCCAAATTTGGTACAGAGATACCTGATGGTAAGACCTATCTATGCATACTAATTTAGATGACCCCTTGGAAAGGTCAAGGATCACAAAAGGCTGGCAAATGTGTGTAAAATACTGATTTTTGATAAAATTGTAGGTATTCCCAAATTTGTGCAAATTTTTCAACCAAATTTGGTACAAAGATAGGTGATGATAAGACCTTCTATACATACTAATTTAGTCGACTCATCACAAAGGTCAAGCGTCACGGGGGTTGACAGATGTGTGAAAAATGCTTACATTTTTAGAAACATGGATTTTGCTGCTGCAGAAGCCAGCCCTTGTCACAAAGGCCACACATATGTAAATCGGTCATACACGTGAGCCATAATGGCTTTTCCTTTCTTGTTAATGAATATTAATGAGTTTTGATTACGATTTCTTTGCTGATTGGTTGATTTGTGTGAATTTGCTGAGTTCTGGAAATCTGTAATATTATAAAAGACGGATTAAGGAAATGTGTGTGTACATTGTGTGAGAGACGCAGTGTGTCAAACGTGTTGATGGATTGTATTGGAGACAGTGTATCGGTGAGTGGATGCATTTGTGGACGCATTGTACTGAGATTGCATCTCTGCAATAAAATATTGTTAAAACTGTTAATCCAGTGTGGTGTACAACCTTGTGCTACGTGTGACGAGTTGCAATTGAGTCAAGTTTCTATACAAGAATCCTACGTGTGTGCGTCTGGTGTGATTGTATCATCCTACGACTACGACTACCACGTAAAAGACACAGTCATCAGAGACATGCTGTTTGCAGATGACGCGGCTCTGGCCACTCATTGCAGAGCCTCATGGACCGTTTCTCGAAGGCCTGCTCGCAGTTCAGTCTGACCATCATCTGTTGTGCACCGGGTCCGTTGAGCACAGGGGCCCAGTGCACCTATCGCTTGATGCTAAAATCAACAGGTGCGTAGGCAAAGCATCTTCCACCCTTGCCAGGCTGACAAAGAGCATGCTAACCATCAACATCTAAGTTGATGTTTACCGCGCCTGCATATTGAGCACACTTCTGTATGCAAGAGAGTCTGGGCACTGTATGCATTGCAGGAGAGGATACTGAACGCCTTCCATATGCGTTGTCTGAGGGGAATCCTCAGGACCTCACGGAAAGACGGGATTACAAACACGGTACCCAAATCCCAAGTCTCTTTACCATTCTTCGCGAGCACCGCCTCAGATGGGCTAAGTCACATAGGCTGCAAGGATGACGGTAGAATCCCAAAGGACATCCTCTATGGTGAGCTGGCTACTGGCAAGAGAGCTATTGGGCACCCCCACCTTCACTACAAGGATGTCTGCAAGTGCGATCTCAAAGCACTGGACATCGACACAGAGAGCTGAGCAGAGCTTTCCAAGGACAGTTGCCAGTGGAAGGAGGCAGTGAAGAGCAACCCGTAGGTCAGTGAGGGCATGCTCCTACGGAATGTGGCTGACAAATGTGCCAAGAAGAAAATAACCATGGGGACCCCAAGGAGTCCGTTTTTAAAATGCAGCCACTGTAACAGGGACTGTCTTTACCGTGTGGGCCTATTCAGCTATAGCAGGTGTTGTCAAAATAATTAAGACCAAAATGACAGTTTCAAGCCTAATCCATAGTCTCTCGAGACTGATGGATGCCTACTACTTCTACATATTTGACGCACTTTATAGTTATGTAATTTGTTGGAAATATACTGCGAGTTCATACAATAAAAGGGGGTCATCTGTTAAAAACGAGGGAGCACAATACATCATCCTTGATGAAACAAAATATCTATTCCTCTGTAAATAATGACTTCTTGGGAAAAGTTGATAAAATTGCAAACCTTGATAGGTCATGATATCCTACCTATATGGGGTTTGTGTGTTTGTGTGTGTGAAGGAGCAAGGGTGGCGGGGCTAGTTCTTAATATAGTAGATTTACCATGTCTGTCTGTGTGTTCGTTTGTGTTTCTTAGAGCCAGGTTATTGTGTACAGGTTGTGTATATTGGCATGTCTATTCAGTAGGGACAATAGAAAGTAGATTGTTGTTACATGGTTTAGTCCTCCTGATACATTACAACACTAGATGGATCGGCTTTGGACACCTCAGGGGTGATGCCTGAATAGACTGGCGCCTCGCAAACCAGGCTATTTTCACACCACTCTTGAACTGTTACAGTCAATCTGCCCTGTGAATTGTAATATAATCAACAGAGGACACTGTCTGAGTTTCAAAAGTGATGTTGTGAGTTGACAGCATTTTTTGACTGTTACAGATGTTGATACATACAGAATTTACTGACGCGGTGGGCCACTACAACGAAAGAAGAGATTCCTGGGAGATCAATGAAAAACTTAATGTAATTTCCCTTTAGCTCACGCGCAATAGCACAACTGAGTCTATTTACTGCTCCATCCATCGTCTGTCTTTCATCCATCAGCCGTTGTCCATCCATAGTCCGTCAACCGTGGTAAATTTAAACATGGATATTCTCGTTTACCTATTTCTGAACCTCTTCTGATCTTAATCTTTGAGAGAGGTCACACTGTAATTGGTATGTTTAGAAATGTCTGGTCACAAAATATCTTTAGGCCAAGTTTGAAGACTCTGGCTTGAATAATCTCTTAATAATAAATAATACCGATTGTTCTATAGGCTTTTTACCCAGTTCTGCGAATCGGCTCAAACCGCCGCGAACGAAATCTAACACGCACGCTCACTTGACACGCACGCATTTACTCTGAAAACAAACACAGTACAAGACAAAAACATGACATTTACGTAGTGCGAGGGGTCAGCTCATCTACTGAGGTTTCGGAAATATTGTATCGCTTGTATTTGACATTTATAAAGTGGCCCGAAACATTTTGTGGTTAGCCAATTGTTGTCTCGGCTTATAGTCGCGTAATCTAGCGAGCGTTCTCTTGCTGCTCGGGAACTCGCAACCGGCCCAGAAATGTAGCAGTACAACTCAAACCCACGTGCATATATATATATATATATATATATATATATATATATATATATATATATATATATATATATATATATATATATATATATATATATATATATATATATATACACATATTCTTTACTTTCTTCTTCTTTAACACTTAATCAGATTCAATTGATGTCCTGATGACACAATGCAAGCTTACCAGCCTGGAATTCCATGACATTAGCACAGCAAGAGTATTCTCAGAATTGAATGAAAATTTATATATATATATATATATATATATATATATATATATATATATATATATATATATATATATATATATATATATATATATATATATATATATATATAAGGCCTGAGGGGTACAATGATTCTTTGACCTCCCGAAGGCCTACAAGGGTCCGTGCAGCGAACCCCTCCGACCAATAACGTATTTGTTTTCATTCCTCCACTATTTTCGTAAAAGAAATCAAGAAGACATATTGCGACCTGGATCACGCCAGACATGACTGACATCAAAGGAATATACATTTATACATAATAGACTTATGACGTAATTTAAAATATGTCATGACGTTGCTGTCTCCAGTACTGAGCCCGTGTGCTTGTTGTTTCGAACAGCACTAAGTAACTTTGTACTTTAGAACGTTTGGCGATCTTTTATATACAGGGGCTTTTATATCACGGTCACATGGTACGGTTTGCGCTAAAGTGACTGGTCGTGTGACGTAGGGAGGAAAACACACACACACACACACATATATATATATATATATATATATATATATATATATATATATATATATATATATATATATATATATATATATATATATATATATATATATATATATATATATATTATAAGTTATTGGTCGGAGGGGTTCGCTACACGGATCTTTGTAGGCCTGAGGGAGGTCAAAGGAATCATTGTACCCCGAAGGCCGAAGGCCTGAGGGGTACAATGATTCCTTTGACCTCCCGAAGGCCTACAAGGGTCCGTGCAGCGAACCCCTCCGACCAATAACGTATTTGTTTCATTCCTCCGCTATTTTCGTAAAAGAAATCAAGAAGACATCAAGCGACCTGATCACGCCAGACATGACTGACGTCAAAGGAATATACATTTATACATAACAGACCTATGACGTAATTTAAAATATGTCATGACGTTGCCGTCTCCAGTACTGAGTGTGCTTGTTGTTTCGAACAACACTAAGTAACTTTGTACTTTAGAACGTTTGGCGATCTTTTATAGAACAAAACTGGCATCCAAGATACGTCATCGAGAAGGCTACAAAACTTCCGCCATTTTTTGCTACAGGGTTTTTTTTATATCACGGTCACATGGTACGGTTTGCGCTAAAGTGACTGGTCGTGTGACGTGGGGAGGAAAACAAATATATATATATATATATATATATATATAATTGGGTGTGGGGATGTGTGTGTACTCTTGTATGGGGTGTGTTTGTGTGTGTGTGTTGGGGGCGCATGCACAGACATGCGCACCTGTACACACATGTATGCCTGTGCCGAGACACAATTATGATCCTCTTGCTGAAACATCAATTGGGGTTCGTCGGGCAGACAGCTCAATGTAGCTGGGCGAACATAAATGCCGTTTTTTTTTTTTAATGCTTTTTGTGCCAAAAACTACAAATGCGGTGGGTGCTCAAGGAGGTGTTTATATGTTTACACACACACATCTTTTAGCTATATCTGTGTGTATATTATGTTTGAAAATGGGAAAGTGTGTGTGTGTGTGCATGTAAGTGCACGCATGCCTGCACATACATGCATGTCCATACGCATTAAAGGTGTATTTGGGTACAGTGCAAGCGCATGGATGTAGGGTTCTTTGATAGTAGTACAAACTGTCTGTACCAAAATGAATCTGAATCTTGTACAGTGTGTGCAGGTGCACACGCATATTTTCGCACATATTTATATACCGGTAATTCTTAATCTTAATAGCAAGTTTTTGTGTGTGGTTACATTACACAAAGAATGAGACCTATAAGATATAATGGCGAATCCATATAGTTACAGTCCATTGAGATGACAGTTCCAGTAAAGATCTCCCATGTTACACATAATTAGTCTGATGTAGACAGTCCAATTACCTTTGCCTTTTTGTACATTGTCCTTGGCGTTTAGAAGTAACCAGATTGGGCTACTTTGCCAGTTCTTGTTTTTGTGTTTATTTTCCTTTAATGATTTGTGGTGTTCTTTTTTCTCTGCTTTTGTGTTCTTTTTGCGCTTTCCTTGCGTTTGTATTGCTTTCTCAGTTGAGAGGGACAGTTTGCCACAAAGGTTTTTGTTTTTGTATTGTGTTTTTTTTTATATTGACAATGCCTAAGGTTGTACTATTCTATGTGCAATGCATGCCTGTACCCTTCATATACGTTATGGATAAGAGAGTAACAGTTTGTAGCATGAATTGTAGGGGCCTCGGAGATTCGAAGAAACGGGATGATATATTGCATTCTTTTGAGAGTTAAGGGTATAGCATATGCTTCCTACAAGAAACACACTTTACGGAGAAACAAGAGCATATCATCAGGGCGAAGTCGGGCTATCAGGTGTTTTTTTTTTAATTCATATGCATCGAATGCAAAGGGTCTGACTGTTCTAATCAGTAATAACTTTGGTTTTGAACACTTAGTCTTTTACAATGACCCAGAAGGAAACTACATGATTCTTAAAGTGCTTGTCGATGAAATGGTTTACCTGCTGGTTAATGTGCATGGGCCAAATAATGATTGTCCAGATTTTTACGAACATTTGAAAGGAAAACTGTTTGAGTATGGGGATGTCCCTACGATTTTGGGAGGGGATTGGAATATGGTCTCAGACCCTAAACTTGATTACCATAATTATAAGCGCACAAACAATCCACTTGCTAGATAACATATATATGAGATAATTGAAGAATTTAACTTAATAGATATTTGGAGAGAAATGCATCCTGATGATACAATATTTACGTGGAGGAGAAGAAACCTTCAGCAAGCACGCCTGCACTTTTTTCTTATTTCGGACCAGCTGCGCATACGGTAGAGGCATAAGAGATTAATGCATCATACAGATTTGACCACTCTGTTATCTCCTTTGCTATCCAGGTGGGGCATGCCAGTTCACTCAGTAGACATGGCCGTACCTTTTTGAAATTTAATACTTCCCTGCTGAAGGATGCAGATTATATAAACTCGGTGAAAAAAATGTCTCTCTTGGCTTGACTTCGCGAACGAAGATTTTATAAGGGTTGTCCACGACGTCTGCAGGCATGCTCGTGACTGCGGAGGCCAATCCGGGACAGGCAGGTTTGACCGCAGTGGCTGCAGAGGGAGGTCTGGCCGGGGTTCTGAGTTGCGGCATCTTTGTTTTTTTTTCTTCTGAGCCGCTTGTCTTTAAGGCCAGCTCTGCGAGAGTCCTCAAAGGAGACAGCTGCCTTGTAAATGGTGGAGCGCCAGGTGTCCCGGTCCGCAGCAAGTGAAGACCACTGGCGGTGGTCGATTTGGCAGGCACTAAGTGACTTCTTAAGACAGTCTTTGTATCTCTTCTTTGGTGCCCCTCTGTCTCTGTGTCCAGTGGCGAGCTCGCTGAACAGGGTGATCTTGGGTAAAAAATAATAATAATACATAGTTTTTATATAGCGCCCTTCCCCACGAACAGCAAGCTCGGAGCGCTTTACAGCACAAAAAAAAAATATTAAAAAGGAGAAAAATTAGAACGCACTCACTCTTTAAATAAACATCTGCTCGCACCATGTAGGCGCATTCCTAAAACACACACACACACACACACACACACACACACACACACACACACACACACACACACACACACACACACAGCCTATCTACATGGGAAAAACAACCAACATTTCCAGGCAGCGCATCCAGACTAAGCTAATCTTGATATGCTACCTGGAAAGGATGGGTCTTCAAATTTGTTTTGAAGGTCAACAGGGTAGGGGAAAGACGGACATGCAGTGGAAATGAGTTCCAGACGTGAGGGGCCTGATAACTGAAAGAACGGGCACCAGCAGTTTTTAGGCTAACTCTGAAAAGAAGTACCCAACGGAGAAAGAAACACGCTTAGAAAAGACGGGTACAACATTCTTTCTGCCAATGAAGATAAGTAGCGAATAATCTCTCTGTTTGTTTGTTTGTCTATTTTGACAAAGGGTATTCACCCGAAATATTAATAAATTGTGTTGTACCCGTCTTTTCTAAGCGTGTTTCTTTCTCCGTTGGGTACTTCTTTGCATATTACACGCTTGGCAGTCACCTTTTTGGTCTGGATTGATAGGCTGACTCTGGGCTGAACAAGCAGTTTTTGTGAGCTTGAGCGTAGACTTCTACTAGGATTGTGTGAGGCAAGGGAAGAAGACAGATATGCAGGAAGCGTATTGTCATAGTGTTTGTATGCCAAAGTGGCCAGCTTGTACTCTATTCTCTGTTTGACAGGTAGCCAGTGGAGATGCTTTAGCAGTGGTGTGACATGATCAGTACGCTTTTTGCGAAGGACTAACCGGGCTGCATTATTCTGGATACGCTGAATGCGAGTGAGTTGATCAGATGAGATACCAGCAAGGAGGGAATTACAGTAATCTAGACGGGACAGAATGCGAGAGCATACGAGCTGGGCAGTAGCCTTTTCTGTCAAAAAGCATCTGATCATGCCTATTCTGCGGAGCTCCAGGTAGGCAGTGCGGCAAAGATGGCTAACCTGTTTTTCCATCGATAAACTTGAATCCAGGAATACACCCAGATTTTTTACATCGGATTTGAAAGAAATGTCTTGGCCACCTATGGAAATATGATCACTGCTGGAGGCGGATGTTCTAGCTCGAGTACCAACAAGCATGCTCTCTGTTTTATCATCATTTAACTTGAGTCTGTTGCAAGTCATCCAGTCTTTGACTTCAACTATACACTTCTCCACATTGGAGACAATGGTCTGCAGTTTACCAGGATGGTCAGACTTAGAGATCTGAGTGTCATCAGCATACTTGTGATACTCACAGCTATTCTGGCTGATGATTCGGGAAACTGGTTTAGTGTACAGAAAGAACAGCAGAGGACCCAAAACTGACCCCTGTGGGACACCATACTTCAAAAGCACAGGCTGAGACATGATCCCATTCACACATACAGACTGATATCTTTCAAAAAGGTAAGACCTGAGCCATGACAGCGCTGTACCGGAAATACCAAAAGACACGCGTAGGCGTTCTAAAGGAATCCCATGATCCAGCGTGTCAAACGCCGCAGACAGGTCTAATAATGATAGCAAAGAGACATGTCCGACGTCAGCATGTGTAAGCAGGCTATTGGTAATGTGAAGCAATGCTGTCTCAGTACTGTGATTTCTTCGATATGCAGACTGATACAGTTCAAGTAAATCATTACTACTGAGATGTGACATGAGCTGACTCAGCACAACTTTCTCCAGAATCTTGGAACGAAAGGGAAGATTAGAACTGGTCTATAATTTTTCAGCAAGTTTGCATCCATCCCTGCTTTCTTCAACAATGGAATTACCACAGCCTGCTTAAAATGCCGAGGCACAGACCCTGACTCCAGAGACAAGTTAATAATTCTGGTTATCACACTGACAAGCTCGTCAGGGCATAGCTTGAGTATAGAGGTGGGAATGGGGTCAAGGGAACAAGATTTGGTGGGTGAGGAAATAATTAGTTTCTTTACAGTCTCCTCTGTGACAACAGTAAACGCATGTAACACAGGCCCGTCATATGGTAAATAGGACACAGCATCAGAACAGTTGTCCAGTTCCTGACGGATCGTGCTTATCTTAGAATCAAAATACTGGCAAAACTTATCAGGTAAATCATTCATAGGAATGGTATTCGGGAGTACAGGTGCATGTTTATTTCCAAGAAGTTCATTTGTAAGGCCAAACAGCTGACGACTAGATATGCAGTCTTCAAGTTTGGCACAAACAAAGTCTTTCTTAGCTGCACGCTGTGAGGACTTCAGTGCAGCACGCTGCTTCACAAACATGTCTCTATGTACTGTAAGACCACTACACTTCCACAGTCTCTCAGTGCTTCGAAGCTCACGCTTGGCATCTTTCAGCTCTTTCGTTAGCCAAGGGGCCGGGGGACGTGAGGTTACGCGTCTGGTGGTGAGTGGCGCATGCTTGTTGAGAATGTCGGAGAGTGTACAGTTGTAAGTGTCCAGCAGTTCATGTACTGTGCAGTCTGTCAATACACCGTCACAAACCACCTTTACATCGGAGCTGAAAACATCTGTCAATGCGACGATAGGGTAGGCGATGATCCTCCATCCTGCAGACGTGCCCAGCCCAGCGGAGCTGTGTCCGCAGCAGCAAAGCCTCGATGCTCACAGTTTCTGCCTGTTCAAGGACCTCGACGTTTGTGACATAGTCACTCCAGTGAATGCCAATGATTGTACGCAGGCAGCGCTGGTGGAAGCGTTCGAGGAGTCGTAGTTGGCTGCGGTAGAAGGCCCAGGACTCTGAACCATACAACAGGGTGGTGAGGACGACAGCGCTGTACACGCTGATCTTGGTGCCTGTTTTCAGATGTTGATTATGCCACACCCGCTTGTATAGACGTCCGAAAGCGCTGTTTGCTTTTGCCAGCCTGCTGTCCAGCTCCTTGTCCAGCTTGGCATCTGAGGTGATGATGCAGCCAAGGTAGGTAAACTGGTGCACTGACTTCAGTTCAGTCTCGCCGATGGTGATGTGGGGAGGGCGATGCTCTACCTGGGTGCCGGCTGATGGAGAACCTCTGTCTTTTTCAGACTGACCTCGAGTCCAAAGAGCTGGGCAGCGTCTGCGAAGCAGGATGTGATGCGCTGCAGGGCTCTCTCTGTGTGTGCAACGAGGACAGCGTCGTCAGCAAAGAGCAGCTCACGAATCAGTCGGTCTAGGGTTTTGGTGTGGGCCTGCAGTCGTCTGAGATTGAACGGGCTGCCATCGAGACGATACCTGATGTACACTGCATCGTCATCGTCGAGGTCCACTGTGGCCTGCTTCAACATCATGCTAAAAAAGATGGTGAAGAGGGTCGGTGCCAGCACACAGCCCTGCTTCACACCGTTGAGAATGGGGAATGGTTCTGAGAGGTCCTTGTTGAGTCTGACCTGGCCTTGCTGGTTCTCGTGTAGCTGGACGATCATGCTGAGGAACTTTGGGGGACAGCCAAGTCGCTCCAGGATCTGCCACATGCCTTGCCTGCTCACAGTGTCAAACGCTTTTGTTAGGTCGACAAACGTTATGTACAGCCCTTTGTTCTGCTCGCGGCACTTCTCCTGAAGCTGTCTCAGAACAAAGACCATGTCGGTGGTGCTCCTGTTGGTTCTGAAGCCACACTGGCCCTCTGGGAGGTGGTCTTCTGCAATGGCAGGTACCAGCCGATTTAGGAGCAGCCTTGCAAGTATTTTCCCGGCAACGGACAGCAGGGTAATTTCCACGGTAGTTGGAGCAGGCAGACTTCTCTCCTTTGTTCTTGTACAGGGTGATGACGACTGCATCGCGGAGATCCTTTAGTAGTGTTCCTTCCTCCCAGCAGCAGAGAAAGAGGTCATATAGCTTGTTGTGCAGTGCTGAGCCTACATGTTTCCAGATCTCTGGTGGGATTCCGTCAATGCCTGCTGCTTTGCTACTCTTGAGCTGGTGGATGGCTGTGAGGATCTCTTCAGCAGTGGGCGGTTCGTCCAATTCAACCTTTACTGGGAGGTGTGGGATTTAGAGGATGACTGCTTTTTGAACAGTGCGCTCAGCGCTGAAGAGGTCCTGAAAGTATTCCGACCAGCGGTTCAAGATGGAGTTATTATCTGTGAGGAGTGCCTGTCCATCAGCGCTTCGCAGGGGACTTTGTATCAGGTGCCTGGGGCCATACACTGTTTTCAGTGCTTCGTAGAAGCCCCTGTAGTCACCGTTGTCAGCGCAAAGCTGGGTCCTCTGTGCGAGTCTGGTCCACCACTCGTTCTGGAGATCTCTGAGCTTGCGCTTGAGACTGCTGCAGACGATGCGGAAAGCAGACTGCTCCACAGGGCAGGAAGGCTGGGCTAGGTGGGCATGATGGGCGGCTCTTTTTTTTTTTTTTTTGCTAGGAGTTCCTGGATCTCTACGTCGTTTTCGTCAAACCAGTCTTTGTTCCTCTTTCTAGCGAAACCCAAAACTTCTGCAGAGGATTTTGCGATAGCAGTTTTCAGCCGTTCCCAGAGTGTTTCAGGGGAGGAGTCTGCTGGGTCATCTTTGTCTGTGAGCCTGCGCTGTAAATCTGTCTGAAAGGCAGCTTTTACGTCATCACGCTGAAGGCTGGCAACATCAAGCTTTTTCTTAGGGGGCCCTTCTTTCTTGGGTTTTGGCTTGAAGTGGAGCCTGAGTTTGCAGCGGACAAGGCGGTGGTCAGTGTGGCACTCTGCACTGGGCATCACTCTGGTGAGGAGGACATCACTGCGGTCCCTCTGACGCACTAGGAGATAGTCGATAAGGTGCCAGTGTTTGGAGCGAGGATGCATCCAGGTGGTCTTGCGACTGTCCTTTTGCTGGAAAGTAGTGTTGGTGATGACAAGCTACTGCTCTGCACAGAACTTTCAACAGTAGGCGGCCATTGTCATTGCAGTTCCCGACGCCATGCTTGCAAAAGACTCCTTTCCAGGCTTCAGAATCCTGTCCCACTCTGGCGTTGAAGTCGCCAAGGATGATGACTTCGTCGTCTGCAGGGGTGCTCTGTAGGAGGCTGCGCAGGTCAGTGTAGAACTTGTCCTTTTCTGCAGGCTCTGCCAGGAGGGTTGGGGAGTACACACTGAGAAGAGTGACGTGTTGCTGGTGTCTCAGTGGGAGGCGCATGGACATGATGCGGTCTGAGTGACCGGTTGGTAGGTTTTCCAGCTTAGTCGCAATGGAGGTCTTGACCATGAAGCCCACGCCTGAGAGCCGTCTTTCTGATGCAGACTTGCCTGACCAGTAGAGGGTGTAGCCAGCGCCAAGTTCTTGGAGACTGCCTTCGTCCGGGAGGCGTACTTCGCTGAGCGCAGCGATGTCGATATTTAACCTCCGCAATTCATGGGCTATGAGGGCGGAGCGACGTTCAGGGAGTCCGCTGTTTGCTGTGTCAAGCATGGTTCGGATGTTCCAGCATGCTACGTTGAGTCCGGTCGTGGTCGTCATTAGAGTGGATCCGTTGTTTTTACTTGTTTTCTGACCGCAGGAGAAGATGCCCGTTGACCGCGGCTAGCCAACTGAGGTTGTGAGGGGACGAGCTTTGGTTAGGCCACCTTTTCTAGGCCCCTCTCCGTGTGGAGCAAGCAGTGCTGTCCCTAGAGAAGGCTGCTTGGTCGTTCAGGGTGTGCCGAGTGACGTTGTCATCCCCAGGTCAACATCAGGCGACCAATATCCTGAACCGCCTGCATGCTGGTTTGAGACTGGGGCTTCCAGTGACATCTTTCACCTGCCGTTTCTCCCCTCGCCCGTCGCTACAGGACTTGGAATGGTCTGTGTCATTGTCCGTGGACGTTTCCTAAAGCCTGCGCGGTGGAGCTTTTTGGTGGAGTGCAGTGTGCGCAGTACTGGCCCCACCCTTTAAACCCTTGATTCGTCTGCCATGGTCTAGCAAGCTGGGACGATGGCATCGAGGTCTTCAGGTCGTAGGTTTTATATCAGACTGTCCTTGTCCTAGTCTCTGGCTCAAACACCTTCCCCGGAGACACGGGGGCTTTGAAGTCAGGGTTTTCCTCCCTTAGCCTTTCCGCAGCCAAGCGGCCAGGCCTGCAAGGCAGCAGGACAATGTTGATTAATTTTCGAGGTTCTCTCCTCTAGATCCGCCGTGTTTAGCCTGGGGGCTCGTGCTGCCCAGTTTTTGGGGTCACCTCGGAGAGGATGTGGCCAGGGACCACGCACGGGCGGTCTTGGGATAGAGGGATGCTATGCTAGTCCGGAGGGATTACACACGAGGGTGCCTCACGAAGGCCGAGGCCCTAGACTAGGGTGATCCCGGGGGAGGCGCTGTAAGAGTTCCCCACTACCCGCACCACCAACGCAACTCGTCCCCTGGGGCCCCCACCTTTTGAGTCAGGCAGCGACCCCTTGACCCTTATGTATTCATGAAACAAAGTGTCAGTACGCCCATTTGTCGTACCTGCATGAAGCTATCGATCACATCCCTCCTTCCGATCTGCAGTTACTAATTAATGATCAATGATATGTTGAAACTCTTCTTATCCAAATAAGAGGTGCGTATGCATCTCACAAGAAAAAAGTAGAAAACGAACGAGAAAAATGGTTTAGGGAAATTCAAGCCATTGAAAATAGTCTAAGCCAGCAGAATCAAGCAATTTCAGAGACTTTACAACAGGATTTGTATAGCATTAGGGAATGGAGAATGGACGGCGTTAGGATTAGAATAAAAGCACGATGGATAAGAGATGGAGAAAAAAATTATAAATACTTTTTGTGGTATTGAAAAAAAGACATTACACAAGTAAATTTATGAAGGTCATAGAAAACAACAATGGTAAAAAAGATAAGAGATCAGGCGGGTATTGTAAAGGAGGGAGAGGTTTATTATAGGGAACTATACAGAAATCGAGATTCAGATTTACATGATGTTGACCCGTTAGTTTTTGACAGCTGGTTTTTTTCTCCAAACATTGTCTGAAGAACAGAGGGACATTATAGAAGAATACATAACTGAGGATGCGGCTTCTCGTGCTTTAAAGATTATGGAAAATGTGAAAAACACAGTTAGTGATGGTTTCCCAGCAGAAATTTTTAATTTTTTTTTGGAAGGACCTAGTGTAAGCCTCTGTTCCCATGTAGTTATTTTTAGTCCACGTCTGAGGTTCCCCGGTCAGCCGCTATCCGTGACGGCAACACTTGCGTGGCGCAGAGAGTCTTCTGTTTTAGTAATGGTTTTGTAACTTGTGTTTTCTGTTTATTTTTGAAGCTTCATAGCTTCCGTTCTATTAAACGTATAAAGCTGTTTCGATAGTCATTAGATTCAGCACAGTTCCTGCTTTTAGAATATCTATTTGGTTTTGTACGACCTGTAACCAGTCTTAGATTTACGTTTTTCATGCTGTTTCGCGTTTTACTTCCCTTGTGTGGCAGTCATTATAAAATCATATTAAATGCAGCTTAGTGTTAAGCTTTTCCTAATTTAGTTCATTGCAAAGCCCTTTAAATTCCCTTTCGGAAATGTTAAGATTTATTAGTATTGAATGTATAGTTCGCTAGTTATTAAAGTTTATTCAGGTACCATAAGACCATAAAGTCCATGCCTTTCAAAACCTGCGAACTAGACCCCCTCCCAGCTTCCCTCTACCAGGACGGCCTCCCAAAACTTTTGCCCTTCATTACGGACATCATCAACACATCTCTAGAAAATGGCTCCGTCCCCGATATCTTCAAGTCCGCCATCGTCCGTCCTCTCCTCAAAAAACACAACCTCGACCCAAACGAACTCAAGAACTCCAATCTCTCTTTCCTGTCCAAGCTTCTTGAGAAGGTCGTCCTCAACCAACTCAACCTCCACCTCGCCGACAACAACCTCCTCAGTCCCTTCCAGTCTGCCTATCGCAAACATCACAGCACTGAAACTGCCCTTCTACATATCCTAAACGACCTGCTTCTCTCCACTGACTCGGGCAACATCTCCCTTCTTACGCTACTCGATCTCTCTGCCGCCTTCGACACCATAGACCACTCTATCCTCCTCCACCGCCTCCACCACTCCTTTGGCATCACTGACTCTGCTCACTCCTGGTTTCTCTCCTACCTCTCCGACAGACAGCAGTCCGTCACCATCGACGGCGTCTCCTCCAACCCAGTCAGGCTCTCCTGCGGCGTTCCTCAGGGGTCCGTCCTGGGCCCGGTCCTTTTTACACTCTACATCTCCCCAATGTCCAACATCATCCAGTCTCACCACATACACCACCACCTCTACGCTGACGACTCACAACTACTAGACAAAGACAAACTCGACAACACTCAGACACTACTGACTCGCACGGCTGACTGCTATGAGGACGTGAAAAACTGGATGACAGCAAACAAGCTCAAACTGAACGACGACAAAACGGAAGCCATGCTGGTAGGCACTCGCCAGAAACTTTCCCAGCTCTCTCCCTCTCTCCACCTTCAACTCGACAGCACCCCCATCTCCCTCTCTGACTCGGTCAAGAACCTTGGCGTTATCCTCGATTCCTCTCTTTCCATGACCAGCTTCGTCTCCGCCACGGCCCAGGCATGTTACGTCCACCTCCGCCGCATCAGTCAGATCAGAAAATACCTCACTACCGAAGCTGCCACCAAACTCGCTGTCTCTCTCATCTTATCTCGCATCGACTACTGCAACTCTCTCCTTTCTGGCCTTCCTCACTCCACCACTCTCACTCTCCAGCGCGTCCAGAACAATGCTGCCCGCCTCGTCCTCAGAAAGAAAAAATCCGACCACATCACTCCCCTGCTCAAACTCCTTCACTGGCTCCCCATCCCCCAACTCATCCAATACAAGATTCTGTCTCTCTGCTACAAATCCCTGAACAACTACGCTCCTGCGTATCTCTCCAACTTACTTCACCCCTACACTCCTCCCCGCTCCCTCCGCTCCGCCTCTGACCCTCTCCGCCTCCTCATCCCCCGCACCAAACTCAGCACTTTCGGCCCCCGCTCTTTCTCAGTATACGGTCCAACCACCTGGAACACTCTCCCACCCTCTCTCCGTCAGAAACACTCTCTCTCCTCCTTCCAGTCTGCCCTCAAAACTCATCTCTTTCAACAGTTCTAGCACTATATCACCACACTCCCCAGCCCAAGCTGACCGTCCTAATGTATCTTCACTATTTGTGTTACGTGAGTCTTTGTCTAAAGCGTGCGCATGCGTGTGCGAGTTGTGAGTGCGCGCTTAGAGTTATAATTATTATAAGATAAGCGCATTATAAATACCGTAATTATTTATATTATATTTATTATTATTACCAACTAGCACAGTTTTTGCTAGTTTCTTTGTCTGGCCGAGCCGTTTCGTCTGCGCGAGGGAGTTGCTCTTTCGGAGGCCCGCGCTATGCGTACTTAATGCCGAGCATACGGCGCACTTAGCAGACTGACTATTTGCGTACCATTATCAGTGCGTGTAGCTTGTAGCGTGCCGGCTTCACGTCGAGTATTTCACTGTGTTTCTGGAAACTCGACTGCGGGTCGAGTGCCCTGTATTGCTTTTTATTGTTGGTTATGAAATATAAGAACCAGAACCATGGACAGCAGTTAGCTCCCTTTGTCAAACACTGACAACCCACATCACCTGCACATCATCACCTCCCCTCGGCTCTGTCACAACTGGCGCTGCGAGCAGGATGAGTGGGAGAAGGAGCTGACTGTGACAACAAAAAGCAATGCAGGGCGAAATGCTGAGGTGGCCATGACAGGGCAGCGCAGGCGACACCAACGCAGGCAGCAGGCTCCGGATCTCGGCGAAGAAGAGGGGCAAGCAGGGCGAGACATGGGGGACCAACAGCCTCCACCACATATCATCGTTCAGCCAGCCATCCAGCCGCGACATCTTCCACCTTTACTGTGGATGAGACAGGATGCTCAGCTGTTCGCTTCGTCGACGCAGCCTTGCGATTCATCCGTGCGTACAACATCCCAGCGGAGACGGGCGCGGAATGGATCATCAGTTTCCTTCGTGGGGCAGCTGAAGAAGAAGTCGTGGTTCGGTCAATAGACCAGCGGGCTACTGCTGCGCAGGTGATCGACATTATAGCCGGTACCTTTCTAAGTCCTACCCTGTCATTGATCGCCTTGGCAAACTCCACGCCAGACGACAAGGGGTCACCGAGGACCTCCTGGCCTATGCCCAGCCTTGTCGGCCTTGGCCAATCAGGCCAACGAATCTACACCATGGGCAGTGCCTGCGACGATCCTGCGGGATCGATTTGTGGACGGGGTCATCTCGTCTGCGCTACGGACACATCTCCGTAGCCTGGTGCGGCAAGATGGCAACATCACCTTCCTTGCTGTTAGGGACGAGGCCCGCCGCTGGGTTCGCGAGAATCCGGATTCGGACGCAGCCCTTGGAGCGCCTATGAGCCAGACAATTGAGGAGCTGAGACTCACAGTGGCCGCTTTGACTGCAAGACTGGAGGACAGTCATCGACAGCCAGCCTCAACCTCTCAAGAACCCCTCCGCCACAGCAAGGTCTTCCGTTGCTTCTGGTGCCAGGAGCCTGGGCACCGAGAAGCTGACTGCCAGGCCAAACAGCAGTACCAGCAGCGGACGGGCGGCCATGGTGGTGGTTCCCGAGAACGAGGTCGGGGCCTGCGAGGACAGCACGGTCGGGGAGGTTACAGGTCCCATCACGCCCCGGTACCACAGCCATTCTTCCAGACTGTTCCTATGAACCCATATTCCAACATGCCACCCCAGGACCAGGTACAGCACCAGTTTCACCCACAGCCCGCATATTTTCAGCAGGCTTCCTACCAGCCGTCAGTGCAGCAGCCTTCGCTGCAGCCACCACAGGAAAACTAGAGACCCCGGTTGTCTGTGGTCAGGCAACGGGGGGCACAAGCTATCCTGGACTAGTGGGCCAGCGCCCTGTCTGCCGTGTCAAGTTTAATAATGAACAGTTGGACGCTTTGATCGACACGGGCAGCGAGGTCACCACCGTCACCGAAGCTTGGGTCCGACAACATCTTGACGCCACCATCATGCCGGCAAACTTTATTACCCTTACAGCGGCAAATGGATTGCCGATAGAGTATTGTGGACTTATAGTAGTAAATGTGACCGTTTTTTTTTTTTTTTTTAAATAGGATAGACTATGTTCCCGTACTCGTACTGAAGGACACCATTTCCAGCAAGCGTGAGTCTCCGGCACTGATAGGTATGAACATTCTAGGGCGTTGCAAGAATTCACCAGATCAGCTGACACCCATCATCAAGGCAGCGAAAGACAAATATAACCCAAATAAGAAGATCGCCAGAACGACGGACAGGATCGAGGTTGAGCCACGCTCTCTCTCCAGCATACAAGTAACAGGTCCTCGCTACGCTGATGGCAGCATGCTGTTAGCGTCACGTCCGGCTGCACCTCTGCCCCACGGCCTGTTGCTTGTCCCCAACCTCATGAAGGGAGAGGACAGGAGGCATGTCGTGCGGGTAGCAAACCTCACCGATGAGCTGATCGTCCTTAACCCGCGGACTGCGGTGGCCGTGCTGGAAGTCGTCGATTCGGTGGTGAGTGAAGAGGCACGACAGATCACCATCTCATGCAACGAGATCTCTGTCAGCAGCAAAGAAGACCATCAGGGACCACCTCCCCTACCTCCAGTCGATGACTTCGAGTTTCCTGACTTCACAGGCACCAAACGTGATGGTGTCCAGCTACAGGCCCAACTTCGAGAGTTCCATCACGTCTTCTCAGCAGGAGATGGAGACCTGGGGTACACATATGTCGTCCGCCACAAAATTCCCACAGTCGACGAGGTGCCAGTCAGCCAACCATACCGGAGTATCCGTCCTGACCTGCTGCACGATGTTCTTCAACATCTGCAGGGCCTCAAGGAGACAGGTGTCATCACCGAGATTCACAGCCCATACGCCTCGCCTGTGGTTCTGGTCCGGAAGAAGGACGGCAGTCTTCGCCTCTGCGTCGACTACAGAAGGTTGAACGCAAAGACTGTTGGTGACGCATACCCCCTGCCCAGGATACAGGAGTTGTTCGACGCTCTCGCTGGTGCCAAGTACTTCTCTACACTCGACCTCGCATTGGGTACCACCGGATAGCGATGGACCCGGATGACCAGCCTAAGACTGCCTTCTGGATCCCGTTTGGCCTCTATGAGTACACGCGTATGCCATTCGGGTTGACTTCAGCTCCAGCAACCTTCCAGCGGCTCATGCAGAGGGTCATGTCAGATTTCTTTTTTGAACATAGGGTCTTTCTTAGTGAGGTATATCAACGATGGGTACGACCATGGGTCTTTGTCAGTCACACAAATACATGGACTGATAACCCTTATACCTAAAGGGGACAAACCTAAACATATTTTTAAAAAGTTCGTCTAATATCATATCTCTGCTTAATGTCAGTTATAAAATTGCATCTGCATGTATCGCCAGTATAATAAAACAAGTTCTCCATTGTATAATTCATGAAGACCAGAGTGGTTTCATTTCAGGTAGCTCAATCTCTGACAATATTAGACTTTTATATGATGTGCTTCATTATACAGAGACATTTAAAAAACCTGGATTGTTGTTGCTAGTCGATTTTGAAAAAGAATTTGATTCTGTCTCTCACTCATTAAAAATTTATTCATAAAGCTTTAAAACTGTTTAAATTTGGCAGTGGTATCTCAAAATAGGTGGATACATTTTATAAAATCAGTGAATCTTATCTGACTGTGAATGGTCAAGTGTCTGGTCGTTTCTCCGTTGAGCGAGGTTGTAGACAAGGGGAACCCCTCTCACCGTATATTTTCCTAGTATGTGTTGAGTTGTTGGCCATAAGTTGAGGAATCTTCTTCTTCTTGTCGTTCGCAGTGGGCTATACGGTCAGACCAGCACCGGTGATGAATGACGTCGTTTTCTCCAGGTCTTCTCGACTGCCGTAAAGTTTGGTCTGCAGTGGAGTTGGCGATGGCCACACTTCTTTTCTTTCATCGTCCAGTAGGGGGCATCTCTGGAGAATATGTTCCGCTGTTTGGTCTTCCTGACCACAGGCGCAGGTTGGTGATGGCGCCAGCTTCAGCTTTCTGTTCATGTGAGCGTTCAGTCTGTTGTGGCCGGTACGCAGTCTGATCAGGACGACTTGCTGCTCTCTGGTCATTGTGTGGTAGTCGTCTCTGTTTGACCGTGGCCTCATCAATGCCTTGATGATTGTCTTTTGCTCACTATAGCTGACGCTGTTTTCTTGTTGATCTTTTGTGGCTCCTTCTTTCGCCAGCTCGTCTGCCCTTTCATTTCCTGGTACCCCACAGTGAGCTGGTATCCACTGGAGGACAACTCTTCTGGTTTCTCTGACCTTCTGCAAGGCTCTGGTCAGCTGGGCGAGCTTATCGTTCTCGAGGGCCTGAAGGACTGAAAGGGCATCGGAGAAAAAGACAACTTGGTAGCATGGGTCTGCGGAATTCTGAACCATGGAGGCGGTCTGCATAAGTGCTTCGGTTTCTGCTTTGTAGTTTGTGCAGTGTTTGCCAGTGGCTACACTGGATGTGGCTGTATGTCCCCCAGGAAACTGGATCAGGATGCCAGCACCTCCATTGGAAACGGCATTTGTTGCTGATCCATCAGTGTAGATGTGGATCCATGCCTCCTTTGGGTATTGTTCGTCGATCAGGGCTAGGGTGAGTGCCCGTCGAACGGTGTCATCCTGACTGTCTCCTGAGGCAACATGTGGGACACTGGTGCGGATCTGGTTTTTCCATTGCCCAAGGGTTTTCCTCTTCTTCTGTGATCAGAGGTAGAGTGCTCTGTGGAAGGACTTCCCTGTGCTGTCGAGAAAGTCGCATGCTCTCATGGACAAAGCTGCTTCTTTTAAGCCGGTTCTTGGTGAGGTTGCTCAGTCTGTGCTTCATGGGGTGGTCGGGCAAGCACTTGAGCTTCTCAGCCTGTACCATGGTTTTGGCTTCTCTCCTCTGACTGAGAGGTTGGATTGTGGTCAGCTTCTCCATTTCCTTGATTGGAGTGGATTTCATTGCACCAGTGATGATTCAAAGAGCCTGGTTTTGCACTCGGTCGAGGGTCTGCAGGTTCGATTTGGCTGAGGTTAACCACGCTGTGGAGCCGTACTCGAGGTGGGGCCTGACTGTTCCCTGGTATACTGTCTTCAGTATCTTCTCGTTCGCTCCCCAGGTGGTGCCTGCCAGTTTCCTGAGTATGGCCAGCTTGCGTCGGGCCTTCGCCCCTGCCTGTGCAATGTGTGGTTTCCAGGTCTGTCGTCTGTCAAAGGTGACACCAAGGTAAGTAGCTTCTTCATCCTCTCTCAGAGGGGTTCCACCAAGCTTGATGGTTCCGGCTTTCTGCTTTGGGGACAATGTGAAGAGGGTGGTGGAGGATTTCTCCTTGTTGACAGAAATGCACCAGTCATCTGCCCATGCGTTCAGCTTGTCTGCCGCTAGCTGCATTCTGTAGGTGGCAGTACTTGCATGCTCCTCCTTGCACCAGATCACAAGGTCGTCTGCATATAGGGCAGCTTTGATTCCCTTGGGCATCTCAGACACCAGATCGTCGATGAAGAGAAGGAAGAGGGTAGGGGAGAGGACTCCGCCTTGTGGGACGCCATGACGAAGGAGCAATTTCTTGCTTTTGGTCTGGTCGATGCTGACTCTTGCCCTGCGGTTGAAGAGGTAGGAGCGTATCCATTGGAATATGTTACTGGACACGCCTTTTCTCAGCAGTTTGACAAGCAGCCCATCTTTCCAGACCTTGTCAAAAGCCTTCTGAAGATCAATCCAGGTTACGAAGACCAGCTTCTGCTCCTGGAATGCATCTTCAACTTCCTGCGCCAAGTATGTGACCTGGTCTTCGGTGCTGCGGAACTGTCGGAAGCCAGCTTGTTCAGGGGCGAGGAGGTTCCTGGATTCTAGGTAACACCTGAGGCGCTCGTTCACAATTCTCTCCAAGGTCTTCACAACACAGCTGGTGAGGCTGATTGGGCGATAGCTGGTGGCCTTCTTTGGATCCTTCCCTTTCTTTGGAATGGGGATCATGATCGCTTCTCGCCAGAGTTGTGGTAGCGATCCTTCTTGCCAGCTGCTGTTGAGGACCTCAAGTAGCTTGTTTTCTGCTGCACTACCAAGGTGGGTTAGCATCTCGTTGGTGATGCCATCTGGACCAGGAGACTTCTTCGCCTTCAACTTTTTGAGAGCTGTATGAAGCTCTTTGTGTGTAAGTGGTTGATTCATGGCGTCCGCTGTTGCTTGTTTCGCAGGTCTCTCTCTTTGCTCTCTTCTTGCTTCTCTCTGCTTTTCGGGGCTAACATGGAGATTGCTCTCAGCTGCATAGTTTTCGGCAAATTGGTTTGCAGCATGCTTTCCTGTTAGTATCTTCCCATTTTCTTCCAAGGTGATGTTTCCTTTGCTCGCGTTCTCATCGTTCAACTGCTTGGTCAGTTTCCAGAGCTTTCTCCGTCTTTCTCAAGGTTCAGGGAGCTTGTTTTCTCTTGTCAGCTCCTGCGTCTTGCCTGTAGCTTCTTCTTGAGAAATTTGGCTTTGGCTTCCTGGAGGCGGATGTTGTTTGCCTGTGATGGATTGACTTCTGCTTCCCTTCTGGCATCTGCTAGATCGTCGTCCAGTTCCTGCAGTTCATCGCTCCAGTAGGGCTTATAGTCTTTTCTAGAGCCTCTGGGTATGGACCGCAGCCAACTACGACTCCTCGAACGCTTTCACCAGCGCTGCCTGCGTACCATCCTCAGCATTCACTGGAGTGACTATGTCACCAACGTCGAGGTCCTTGAACAGGCGGAAACTGTGAGCATCGAGGCTTTGCTGCTGCGAACACAGCTTCGCTGGGCGGGGCACGTCTCCAGGATGGAGGATCATCGCCTACCCAAGATCACTCTGTTCGGCGAGCTCGCCACTGGATACCGAGACAGAGGGGCACCAAAGAAGAGATACAAAGACGGTCTCAAGAAGTCACTTAGTGCCTGCCAAATCGACCACCGCCAGTGGTCTTCGCTTGCTGCGGACCGTGACACCTGGCGCTCCACCATTCACAAGGCAGCCGTCTCCTTTGAGGACTCTCGCAGAGCTAACCTTAAGGACAAGCGGCTCAGAAGAAAAAACAGAGTTGTCGTAACTCAGAACCCTGACCAGACCTTCCCCTGCAGCCACTGCGGTCGAACCTGCCTGTCCCGGATTGGCCTCCGCAGCCACGAAAATGCCTGCAGACGACGTGGGCAAGCCCTATAGAATCTTCGTTCGCGAAGTCAAGCCAAGAAGGGTATGGACACACGCGCTGCTCTGAGGATGCTCATGTTGAAGTCCTTCACCACCATGTTGATGTCTCGACCTTCGACTCGAATGTCTTTGGCGAGTTCGCTGGTGCGGTGTCTAAAGAGGAACCAGTTCGCTCTTTTGTAGTTCCACCGTGGGAAGGTTGCTTCAGCGCAGGACTCTGTGCCCAGGGTCAAAAAGACTGGCCGATGGTCACTTCCTCCTAGCTGTTCTCCGACCTCTCTGCTGGCTTGCTTGTGCATGTCTTCCGTGCAGAAGGCTAGGTCAGGAGTCGATGTGGTGTGCCATCTTCTGGAGTAGAACGTGGGGCAGTCAATGGGACTGCTCAACAGAATGAGACCATTGTCGTCTTGCCAGTTCTCCACCTCTTCTCCTCTCCGATCCAAGTGGTCGTATCCCCAACTTTGTGAGTGACTGTTGAAGTCACCCACCACAATGAAGTTGGAGGCCTTTGTGGGGATCGTGTCAAGGGTGAGTGGTCTGTCGTTGGGGCAGTAGAAGTTGACCAGCTGGAAATCTGCTGTCTTCGTCTGGATCCGAATCACTTGGTACTCTGAGTTCTCCATGTGCGTATCAGTCAAACAGGCACTGATGTTGTTCCTGATCAGGGTCAGGATTCCTCCCTTGCTTCGATCTGTTCTGTCGGACCTGAAGCACTGGTAGCCTCTCACTTTGAAGGACTTTTGAGGTGTCAGGTGCGTCTCCTGAATACAGCAGATGTTGATGTTTTTCTCATGCAGGATATGCTCCAACTCAATCTTCTTGTTCAGAATGCTTTCTGCGTTCCAGTGCATTACCTGAAAAGGTCGCTGCTGACTGGGATTCTTCCTGGTTGTAGTGGTGCCAGTAGCTCTCCTCCCGCGTCCCCTGGCGCGACAAGACGAACGGGAGGGACCTCCAGTAGCTGAGGCTGGGTCCCTTAGAGGCATGGGACCCGACGCTGCTCCACCCTGGAGGGTCCTCTGTGGGCGAGCGCCATTGTCATCAATGATAGTTGGCCGTATAGACATGATAGCGGGTTTGCGTGGATCTGTGGTTTATCAGAATGCGCCCTGCGGCCCGGGTCCTCCGTCTTCAGCATTCGAGGTTTCTGTCGGGGTTTCCTCACCCTTAGCTCCTGGTATAAGACCTTCCCTGTGAACACAGGGGGCTAGAGCTTTTTGCGGCTGTTGATCGCATGATGAACCCGTCATTGGACACATGGGGAATTTCAGTGGAGGTAGCAGTGCCACCTGCTACCCCGCCCCGTCCTGGTAGGCCCATCGCCATTAATTGGTCCGCGACTGCTTGCGCAGCTAACCTCCATATCTGAAGGCCGTTCCCCTATCCGCCACCCGGGGACGCGCTAGGTTGGGGATGGTCGCCCCACTGAAAATCCCACACTGGGTTAAGGAAGTTCAGCATGTCCTAGACGTTGAGGAATAATAAGAACATTTCAGGTATACATGCAAAGAACAGGAATTCTTATCTCATTGTTTGCTGATGATATGTCATTGTTTTTAGATGGGTCCAAAAAATCATTTGATTGTGTCGTCTTAGAGCTAGAACATTTTGCAGTTATTTCTGTGCTAAAAATTAATTTTGAAAAGACTGTTGCTGTTTGGATTGGAATTAACAGGTTTTGCCTTACACACATCTCCGCATCTTTTGGAATCCAGCTACCTTCACAGTGCACAGTAGCAACGGCAAGTTTGAAAACTGGTCCTGTTACCAATAACTTCTACCGTTGGAAAATAAAGGTTCATTGTTCATTGTTCATTGTGCTGGGAGTTACTTTTTCTACAGAACTGTCTGATATCATACTCCTGAATTATAAACCCAAACTTGCAAAAATGAAAAAAAAAAAGTAAAGCAGTGGAAACTGCGAGATTTAACACCTATCGGAAGAAAAGTTGTTTTCAAGTCCTTAATTCTTTCAATTTTTGGCCCACGTGCGAAGCAAAAGTGAGTCTATGTTTTGGGCCAGTGGTCGGTCGTCCGTCCGCCCTCGTCCGTCGTTCCTGGCAACTTTAACGTTGGCATTTTCTCGGAGACTATTCAAGCCACATTCTTCACACTTGGCCCAGGATACTTTGTGGTAAGACCTTTCTAAACACACCAATTTGAGTGACCTCTCACAAAGGTCAAGGTAACAGGGGATAGGAAATAGGAAAAAATAGCTATATTTTGACATAATTTATTTTTTTCTCAAATTCTATTCACAACTTTAAACCCAAACTTGGTACAGAGATACCTGATGCTAAGACCTTTCTATAAGAACTAATTTGGTTGATCCCTCGGAAAGGTCAAGGGTCACAAGAGCTCAGGAAATAGGTGAAAAATAGCCATATTTTTACCAAAGATTTTTTTTTCAAATACTATTCACAACTTTAAACCCAAACTTGGTACAGAGATACCTGATGGTAAGATCTATCTTTGCATTCTAATCTGGATGACCCCTCAGAAAGGTCAACGGTCACAAGAGCTTAGAAAATAGGTCTGAAAAAGCCATATTTTGACAAAAGATGTTTTTTTCTCAAATACTATTTACAACTTTAAACCCAAACGTGCTACAGAGATACCTGATGGGAAGATCTTTCTATGCACACTAATTTGGTTGATCCCTGGGAAAGGTCAAGGGTCAGGAGAGTTCAGGAAATAGGTCTAAAATAGCCATATTTTGACCAAAGATGTTTTTCTCAAATACTATTCACAACTTCAAACCCAAATTTGGTACAGAGATACCTGATGGTAAGACCTCTCTATGCACACTAATTTGAATGACCCCTTGGAAAGGTCAAAGGTCACGAGAGGCTTGCAAATGTGTGTAAAATGCTGATTTTTGATAAAAATTGTAGGTATTCCCAATCAACAGGTTTTGCCTTACACGCTATGCCCCACATCTCAACATCTCTTGGAATCCAGCTACTTTGACAGTGCTGGGAGTTACTTTTTTATTTTTATTTTTTTATTTTTATTTTTATTTTACTGAACTGTCTGATATCATACTCCTGAATTATAAACCCAAACTTGCAAAAATAAAAAAACAATTGTAAAACAGTGGAAACTGCGAGATTTAACACGTATCGGAAGAAATGTTGTTTTAACCAACCAAATTCAAACCAAATTTGGTACAAAGATAGCTTATGATAAGATCTTCCTATGCATAATAATTTAGTCGATTCATCGCAAAGGTCAAGGATCACAAGGTCAAGGATCACGGGGCTTGTCAGATGTGTGAAAAATGCTTACATTTTTAGAAAACATGGATTTTGCTGCTGCAGAAGCCAGCTCTTGTCACAAAGATCACACATGTAAATTGGTCATACACGTGAGCCATAATGGCTTTGCCTTTCTTGTTACACATCTCTTTATCTCCTTGCCTTCCCCAGGGAGTGTAATTATTAAAGGAATTAACACGGTGATGTTTAACTTCATCTGGGGAGGGAAAAGAACTACATTTTCTGGACAGAATGAAGCAGGCAGGCTCAAGTCAAATGGATATTGAAGCATTGTCCAGAGCCTGGATTCGGAGAGTGTTGTCTTCGGGCACAAACTGGAGCCATTTGATCGTATCTCTTTATGATAGTATTAAACAGTGTGCATTTTTTGGTGCCTATTTTCTAGAAAGTTTAGAGATGAAAACCCCTTTCTGGAAAGAAGTGGTTGTTATTTTTAAAGAATATAATACTTTTTTTTGCCCCCCACCTCCCCCCTCCAGGTATCGATGCTTTCAAAAGTGAACCACTGTTTTTCAAGCTACAGCTGTTAAAAAAGATTCATTGAAGTGTGTTGAGAATTGGGTTGCAAGAAAATTTTTTACTATTGGAGATGTAATGGACGATAATGGCGACATTGTCAGTTTTTAAGTGTTTTGTTAACGTTTTGGTGCAGATGTTTCTTTTCTTGATTACTATAGCAGAACGAGTGCTGTAAGAAAGTACAAAAGAAAAATGTTGCGAATATGGACGGATGCTGTTAATGTAACCGATATAGGTACACCCTTGGATGTTGTCCTTAAGCACAAAAGGGGTACAGTTGTCCTTAAGCACAAAAGGGTAAAAGTGTTCTTAAATAAAACGACACCACCTAAAATGCATCGACAAATGGAAAAATAAATATAATGATCTAAAGTGGAAATCCATCTTTTTGCACCATATAACAGTCACACGACACCGAATTACGCAGGTTTCAGTACCGAATTGTCCATTAGTCCACAAGTTAGGAAGGTCTACCTTGCACCCCCCCCCCCAGTACTCAATAAGATGGATTTCAAAGTGTTCCTTAGTATGTCCTGAGATGTTTAAGCCATGTTCCCCGAAAATCCTTAGGAACACACCAGAGATATAGCCGATGGCGCAAGGGTACCCCCATTCACGCTCTTCGCAGGTGCTAAAATGAGGTTGAGAAACATTTTCCTCTAAATAAATCAGAATTCATTCCAGAAGCCCAAATCAGGCAATATTATGTTAAGGCACACGTTCTGCAGCCTCTGCAAAAAAACAGAATGAAAAAATATTGAATCTCTGGCTCACAGTGAAGGTATTTGTGGACCCAGCAAACGACCATTTCCGAGAAATCGCAAAAAAAGACAAAAATAATGTGTCGGATGCCTTCAGACATTTTCTATAGTGCTGGCAGTCCATTTTCAGGCTTACATTATTAAAACAGGATGTTACAATTATTATAAACGTGACTAGGTGATGCTGTGATCACGGTGAGTGCCACAGTGGTTGATTTTGTATCCCTACCCCCAAGTTGTAAAAATACATAAAATTAATTAGAAAAAATTTCTAAAGTTATTCCATTTCATTTTTACCTTTCTTTACCTATTAAGTTTCAATAATGTGAGCATAAAGTGCAAGAAAATAAGGAAAGTCGGCATCCTTTACGGTACATTCGTGGTGAATGATAGCTTTTTCCCATTTAAAATTGCCAAATTGGGAAACGTACGTTGTTTCCGGTGCCCTCAGAAATTTTGTATACTACCGATAGGTCTTTGTTAGGTTTTATTGTTTAGGATAGAGTACCACAGTTACTCCCAACCTGATTTTGTGATGCTATGATGCATTTAGGGGCCACAGTGGCTGAATCTGCTGCCCTACCCCCATTTTACCAGTACGCAAAGTAACGCAAAATAATCATAAAAATTGCTTACGTAATAGTCCTCTGTTTAAATATTTTTTGTTGCCAGTTGTTGTTTTTTTAAAGTATGCATACTGAGCATAAAAAGTTGTGATCATTTCATTAATTTCAATGTAACCCATCAATTTAATTGTAACTATTTTTAACTGGCTGGTCTTTTAGGTGATATTTTACCTAGCGTAAGGCGGGTCTAGTAAGGTCTCCCCTTTTCCTTTCATTTATTTTTATCTAGAAATGTGTAAATATGAATATGCGTAATAAAGTTTCATGGTTCCTAATAGCCAAAACAATGTTATAAAAAATACTTAGTTTCCACATGTCGACCACGAGATCTCCACTTCCACCTTCTGCAACGTTCAATCTTTTTTATGGCCGTCTTTAAATCTTATATTGTTCTGGCTGCCAATAAGTGAGCTGTCAAGAGCTAGGCAGCATGTTTTCAGAGTTTGGTGTATAGGGGCGTGTCTTCTGGTCAGAACTGCCAGCAGACCGCTTCTCTGTATGGACATGTTTGGAGAATGTGCTAAGGAGACCGATTTTCTACACCAAATTCGCATATGGCTGTTTCCACATGACCCAGTCTCACGAGGTGAGTTCAGCAGGGTCCTTACGGTCTGTGAACATTTGTGAAAGTTGTAAAAAAAATGGCAAGGCTTTTTGAGGGCCCTGGAAAGTCTGTCAATTTCAGTCCTTTTCCTTAAAGTCTGTGAAAGTTTGTAAAAAAAATGACAACGTGCTGGCAAACTTTTGTCTACTTCTTTTTTTTTTCTCCCTCAATTTGTGACTATTCCCATTACGATCATGCTGACGCTTGTTGCAAGTGATCTATAT
Source organism: Semisulcospira habei (assembly GCA_036245525.1). Lineage (NCBI taxonomy): Eukaryota > Metazoa > Mollusca > Gastropoda > Semisulcospiridae > Semisulcospira > Semisulcospira habei. Next base: position 128,491,147 of record BTPG01000008.1, read on the forward strand.
TTAGCTCTGATCATAAAGTGACTGCATGGCGAACATTCTGATTGGTTGTTTACGCTTCTACTGAAGTCCTCCATTCACTAAGCGTTCTTTTATTTTGGTATCTCTTCACGCATTAGGCACGGAAGCTTCAAATAATTGCTGATACAGAGTGATCTGATTAAAGTGTGTAAAGCTTCAGGCTTCAGTTTGGGTTTGTGAAACGTTCCTGCTTTTCTGGATGGACCCAGTCCAGAGTAATCAGTGTGTAGATGAAAGATGGTGGCCTGGCTCTCCTTGTTCAGCTTGTTGATGTCATCTGCCCACGCGCTGCAGCCGCCATTCTGCTTTTGCCAATCACTTTGTTGTTGTAGTGTCTCCATTTCCAGCTAGTCCAGAATGCACTGGAATCCACTGCAGCACTATTTTGTGGACAGGGCATCCAGTCTATCTTGAAGCTTCCTGGTGAGATCAGTGGATCAAGCTGCTGCCTTTCCCTAGCTAGTGCTCTGCTGCTGTGTTGAGCACCTGCAGATCTGTACGATAGTTGGAGCTGCTGCCGCTAGCTGGTAAGGAGAGGGAGGTAGTAGTGCGGTCTGCACAACAGATGTACACGCCACTTCCTTCATTCAACACGGCATCTTGTGTGGTATCACAGCTGCTGTGAGGGTAGCGCTTGTGCACAACCTCCAGCAAGATGGCTTTGTGCAGTGCCGCGACCTTTGGCAAAGAGTCCTGGAACATTATGTTGTCTTGAAGGCTCTTTCGAGATGTCCAGGTATCTGAAGGGAGCTGTTCACACATCTTTGGGCTTGGTTCCAGGACGTCAGTGTTAGCCCTTTGCAGGACCTTCAGTTGGCAGTTCAGATTGGGCATTTCTGACAGTTCTTGGTCTGCTCCTGTAGTCTCCCATGCTGTCGGTGTTTAGTAAGTCTCTTCATCGTGTGTGCTGTTCTGCATTCCAGTGGCTCCAATGTCCTCCATTTCCTAAATTGGGGTGCTCCAGATGGCTCTAAGAATGTCACTGCATCATGAGAATGACCCATGTTCTGCATCTTGTCAAGCCTGGCTTTTTGGGTTTCAGGCAGTGTTTCATGTTGTCGATGTATCTTGGTACCGCACAACTGGTCTGACCGAGCAGGTGTTTGCTTGTGCCAGGATGCTGTAATTTGCGCCAATGTGGTCCCCACCAGTTCTTCATCAGAGACTCTCTTTCTTTTTTGCAGCTCTAGCTTCCATGGTTTCAATGTGAGGCCTCCACGTGAATCCAGTAATTTATTTGTTGCCAGTAAAGTTGGCCTGTCTGTCTTTGGTACTGGAAGATCTCCAGTTTTGAGGTGACCTCTTCCATCTGATTGAAAGAGATGGTCTAGCTCAGTTTGAGTGGCCTCTTTCAGTCCAGCTGCTGACTCTATAGTCAGCATCCTGGATTATGGAGGATGCTATTTCTTTATGTTCTGGAGGATGCTATTTCTTTATGCCTCCATGTGAATCCAGTAATTTATTTGTTGCCAGTAAAGTTGGCCTGTCTGTCTTTGGTACTGGAAGGTCTCCAGTTTTGAGGTGACCTCTTCCGTCTGATTGAAAGAGATGGTCTAGCTCAGTTTGAGTGGCCTCTTTCAGTCCAACTGCTGACTCTATTGGCAGCATCCTGGATTCTGGAGGATGCTATTTCTTTATGTTCTGCTGCGCTCCACACTGCAAAGTCATCTGCATGGAGGATGTTCAAGACGAACCTTGGTACTGTTGTACTGATGTCATTAATGTAGACCAAAAACAGCATCAGACACAACATCTCCCTGAGGTACACCTTCCCCGAGTTTGACAAGAGTGCTGAATGTGCAGACAATAGAAGCTTCAGCGGCAGCCCCTGTTAAGCATGCCTTAAATAAAAAGAATTACAATTAAATCGATGGGTCACATTGAAATTAATGAAATGATCACAAATGTTTATGCTCAATATACATATTTTGTTAAGAAAACTGGCAACAAAAATATTTAATCAGAGGAGCAATTGTTATGATCATTTTTCGTTCCTTTGCGTACAGGTAAAATGGGGGTAGGGCAGCAGATTCAGCCACTGTGGCCCCTAAATGCATCACAGCATCATAAAATCAGGTTGGGAGTAACTGTGGTACTCTATCCTAAACAATAAAACCTAAAAAAGACCTATCAGTTGTATACAAAATTTCTGAGGGCATCAGAAACAATGTACGTTTCCCAATTCAGCAATTTTAAATGGTAAAAAGCTATCATTCACCACGAATGTACCGTAAAGGATGCCGACTTTCCTTATTTTCTTGCACTTTATGCTCACATTATTGAAACTCAATAGGTAAAGAGAGGTCAAAATAAAATGGGATAACTTGAGCAATTTTTTTCTAATTAATTTTGTGTATTTTACAACTTGGGGGTAGGGATACAAAATCAACCACTGTGGCACTCACAGTGATCACAGGATCAACTAGTCAAGTTTATAATAATTGTGACATCCTGTTTTAATGATGTAAACCTACAAATGGACTGTCAGTGCTATAGAAAATGTCTGAAGGCATCTGACACATTATTTTTGTCTTTTTTTGCGATTTCGCGGAAATGGTCGTTTACTGGGTGCACAAATACCTTCACTGTGAGCCAGAGATTCAATATATTTTCATTCTGTTTTTTGCTGAGGATGCAGGTGGTGTGTCTTGACATAATATTACCTGATTTGGGCTTCTGGAATAAATTCTGATTTATTTAGAGGAAAATGTTTCTCAACCTCATTTTAGCACCTGCGAAGAGCGTGAATGGGGGTACCCTTGCGCCATCGGCTATATCTCTGGTGTGTTCCTAAGGATTTTCGGGGAACATGGCTTAAACATCTCAGGACATACTAAGGAACACTTTGAAACCAATCTTATTGAGTACTGGGGGGTGGGGGGTGCACGGTAGATCTTCCTAGCTTATGGACTACATAGAGTACTGACAACCAATGTTTACTTACGATATAGACAGCTAAAGAATTCAAACCTTTGTATCTTTTGTTCACTCTCTAAGGAATCTATTAAACACCTGGGTTTTTTTTTTTAGTGCGGAGTCGTGCACGCTTTTTGATACAAATTACTGAACAGGTTGAAGTAAAAATGTGCTCATTGTGAAAATTTTGAACTTAGTACAGAATTAATTGTTTTCGGGGTGAAAGAGGGGCTGCGGACAGACCCAATTCTCGATTTGCTCTTATTAACGGCAAACCATTTCATTTACCGTTGGCGCTGTTAGAATCGGCAGTTAAACTTTCCAGTCTTTTTAGCAGGTATTGTACAGAGAAAAACTACTATGAAAAACAAAATTAGCCGTTTTACACAGCTGTGGTTGCCATATTTGGATTTTTGTAAGATAGTTAACATTTGTCACCTTTTCTGTTAACCTTTGGTAATTTGTGTAGACTGCATTTGGAAGCTTTTTGTTCTGATACGGTTCATTTTCTCTGAGATATCCATACTTTTTTAATGCTGAAATTCTGACAATGGTTTGTTACCGATATATGCACGCAGACATTCACAATGCACGCTAAAAGAACTCTCTCTCTCCCTCTCTCTCTCTCTCTCTCTCTCTCTCTCTCTCTCTCTCTCACTCTCTCTCTCTCTCTCTGTGTACATCTTAGCAAAACTTAAACACATTACTGATATGGAGACACGTCAACTGTTCTTCAATGCCCATAATTATTAGATCGCATATAGACTATTCTTCTACTGTGTGGGATGGTTCGAGCGATGTCAATTTGAAAAGATTGAACTCTCTACATCGGAGAGCTGCCAAACTAATACTCCCTGATCCCAGCTTAAATACTGACAAAAAAGTGGCAGCCTTAAACATTCTGCCCCTGAAAGATCATTTAATTTACAATAAGGGAATGGTTATGTTCAAGGCATTAAACGATAAGCTACCCTGATATATCACATCGCTATTTACCGTCCAGTCATCATACTCCAGATCAAGAAAATCCCTAATTGTGCCTCGACCTAGAATTGGTCTCTATAAAACGAGTTTGACGTTCTCTGGCTCTAGTCTTTGGAATGTCTTCCCTAGAAACGTCACATCAGCTACTTTCTCCTCGTTTAAAGTCAGTCTCATCAAGTACTTATTTTTGTCAGCAGCATCCCCGTGACTGTGCACTTATTGAAAAATACTATTTCTCATTAGATCATTAATTGCGTGTATCACAGGTTTCGATGACTCATATTTATTCGGTACAGCTTGTATGTAGCCAACTACTCATATGACTGACTACCTTAACGTTATAAGCCGCGTAAGCGTGTGTGTGCACGTGTGTTTGTGCGTGTGCGTACGTGTATATTAGAGATAGAGAGTGGCGTGCTCAAATGTGCATGCGTTATGTATGCGTATTAGGTTGTGTGTATTCTTATTATATTATTTTAATTAAACCTCACAACATGTCATTATGCCCGACCAGTAAAGTTGGTAATTCCTATGTCACTTCCCCCTTACATTGCTTTTTCTTCTTCTTCATTCTTGGCTTGTGCTGTGTCATGTAATTTTTTTCCCCTTTTCAGTAGTAGAAAACAATTAGTGCGATAGTAACTCTGTAATCAGTAGATTAGCATCGGCAAGTTCGAAAAATGGTTGTTACTACCAAAACGTTTACCGTTATCAAATAAAGGATCATTGTCATTCTCTCTCTCTCTCTCTCTCTCTCTCTCTCTCTCTCTCTCTCTCTCTCTCTCTCTCTCTCTCTCTCTCTCTCTCTCTCTCTCTCTCTCTTGGCATTAAAAGCGGATAATTCATTCCGAAAACATCAGCACACGACTATTAGATACAGATCACTTAAACACTTCAACAAGGAAACATTTCTTTGTGATTTAAGTAGCACACACTTTGATATAGTGTACTACCATAATGACCCCAACGATGCTTTGTCTGAGTGGTACGGATTGTTCCTTGGTGTTCTCGATAAACACGCTCCATTCAGAGAGAAACGGGTGAAGAACCCCCAGCTTCCCGCCTGGTTAAGTAAGGAAATCAAGGATGCCATGCAGCTCCGAGATGACTATAAAAGAAAGAAGGATTTTATTGCTTATCGAAGGCAAAGAAACCATGTTAAACATTTAGTGAGGAAAGCTCAAAGGTCACTTTTTCACCGTCTTATGAACGGAAAGAAAGATGTCGTATCTGTGTGGCGAGCGATCAATGCTTTTACGAGGTCCAAAAATACCGCACAATGTACACAGTTATCAGCTGATATCTTGAATCAGCATTTCCTCTCGGCTGCCAGTACGTTGCTAAAAAATACATATTCTGGTCAGTCTTCAGCTGTGTCCGAAAAGCTAAAGACGTTTTGTGCAGAACGGCTGGACCCTGACACGTC
>BTPG01000008.1:128501490-128558143 GCA_036245525.1 Semisulcospira habei
CACACACATGGGGTCAAAATGGCCATATTTTGACACATATTGTTTGTCATCAAATACTATTTTCAACTTCAAACCCAAACCTGGTACAGAGATACCTGATGGTAAGACCTTTCTATGCATACTAATTTGATGACATTTGGGAAAGGTCAAGGGTCACAGGAGGTTGGCAAGTGTGTGAAAAATAACAGTTGTTGATAGAATTGTACTTTTTAATCAAAGTTTTTGCAAACTTTTCAATCTTGGCAGAGAGGTAGCTGATAACAACTTTCTATGCATACTAATTTAGTCGACCCCTCACAGAGGTGAAGGTCACGGAGGGTGGACAAATTTGTGAAAAATGCATACATTTTGAGAAATCTCAGATTTTACTGGTGCAAAAGCTAACTAGACACTTCTCATTTCAGTGACCTGTTGGAAAGGTCAAGGTCACAAAGGTCACACTTATGTGGATTGTCAAACACGTGAGCCATAAGGGCTTTGACTTTTTTGTTATTTCATAAAATATGGACTGGCCTCGATCCTTAATAAAGCTTAATAGTGCCTGTAAGAGCTATCTTCCATTTTTAAGTCTCTTCTATTACAGAAGAGACTTTTTTGGGATGGGTCACGGTGGGGCTAATTCAAAAGCATGCCAATGATTAACATAGGCGGTCAGATCTAAAAATCTGACAACTAAATAACCAGATAAAAATTACGTCATGTCTAGTTACGCTATAATTCTGGCATTGATGTAAGTTGCCTTTTTGGGGGAGAGTTATTATAAGTGATTGGATCCATGGTATGGGCCAATTCCCTGACTGCCAAATCTTATTGCAGATCGTTAGTAAGGCGCTTATCATGTCTTCTTCCCCTTCTTGGACTAGCTCTGCAGGGAAGTTGTCTGATCCTGCTGCCTTCACTTTTTCAGCGACTTCACTGCACCCTCTGCTTCTTCTCGGAGGATGGGATAGTTGCCATTGTTGGTCAAGGGTGGGTTGACAAGTATGCCTGGGTCCTCTGCAGCTCGGTGGTTGTACAAATCTGAGCAGTACTCTGTCCATGTCTTCAGTATGTCTTCCGTAAGACAGTTCCCTTCACTATCTTGAATGATCGAGGAGCGTCCTTGTTTTACACTGTTCAGGTCTTTCACCAGCTTGTATGCTCTTTTGCTATTATTTTTGTTCAGATTTTCTTCTACGTGTTTACACTGATCTTCAATCCACTTATTCTTTGCCTTTTTCATGCTTTTCTTGATATCCTGGTTAATTTTCCTGCATTGTTTAGCTCCTTCTACCTCTGATTTCTTTTTCTTTAATCTTCGACGCTTGTCACATAGAACAAAGATGTCAGCTGTAAACCCAAGGTTTCTTTGCTTGTCGGTGTTTGCCAAGGATCTCACTGGCTGTTTGGGTTACAGCAGTGTTAAATGTGTCGATCAGTGTGACCACGTCCATGTCTTCTGCACCTAGAAGTAGCAGTGGCGCAAATTTTCCTCCTATTTTTGCCTGGAAGGCTTCCGCTACCTCTGGGTCTTTCAGCTTCTCGAGGTCAAACTTGATTCTGGCTTGTTGACCTTCTTTAGGCGGAGTCGGAAGGTCATCATCACTAAGTCATGGTCGCTTCCAATGTCTGCTCCTGGAAAACGTCTTGTCTTGGCAATGTTCACGCTGGTTTGGAAGCGTTTCTTCACCATTATGTAGTCAATTTGGTTATGGTGCTCTCCGTTCGGGCTGTGCCATGTCCACCTTCTGGATGCTTTGTGTGGGCCAAACGTGTTCATCAGCTTTAGATCATTTGAGCTGGCAAATTCCAGCAGCCTTAAGCCTCTGTCGTTGGTCTCTGCATTGCAGTAGCGTCCGCATGTGCCTTTCCAGTTCCAGTTGCAGCATCCTCTCCTATTTTGGCATTCCAGTTTCCCTGCACCACAAGAATGTCTTTCTTGGGTGTCTGGTCCAGAACTTCTTGCAGTTGGTCATAGAAGTCTTCTATTTCTCATCGCCATAGTCTGTTGTTGGGGCGTAAACTTGAACAATGGTGATATTGAATGGGGTTGCCTGGAGACTGGCCGACAACTCATGACAGTGTTCACGATGTCTTTGTGGACGAGAAATCCGACACCCTGTTCGTGTTTGTCTTCTCTGCCACTGTAATACAATTTGTGGTTTTGCTGGGTTGATGTTTCCCCAAGGTTCTTCCATCGTACTTCGCACAGTCCAATGGTATCTGTCCATATGTCAGTTCCTCTACCTTTTCAGGCGGTTTTAATGTTCTGACGTTCCATGTGCCAATGCTGATGTTGTTTCTGGCACGGAGTTTTGGTGGTGCACTGGTAACACATTTAACACCTCTGCCCTGGTGCAAGACAGAAGGCGCGGTCCTTGTTCCAGCGAACGACCGATCTGGTGTGGATTGAGGTAAGTGTCATTGCATGTGGTGTGTCTTATAATAACTCTCCCCAAAAAAGGCATCTTACATCAATGCCAGAATTATCGCAAGATCAGTCTTATATGCCACCCAAGCAAAGCCATGTTAAAGATCCTACTGAACAGGCTAACGCCACAGGCAGAGGAAATCATAGCTGAGGAACAGGCAGGCTTCAGACCAGGGCGCAGCACAACTGAGCAGATCTTCAACCTGAGAGTTCTATGTGAGAGGCACCTCCAGCACCAGCAAGACCTCTATCATGTCTTTGTGGATTTTAAGAAAGCGTTTGACAGGGTGTGCCATGCAGTCATTTGGTCCACCATGAAGCTATACAACATCAATGCCAACCTGACCAAAGTCATAGCAAACCTTTACAACAAGGCCACTAGCGCAGTCTGCTTCAATGGCAAAATAGGAAACTGGTTTAGGACTACAGTCGGAGTCAGACAAGGCTGCTTGCTCTCACCTACTCTTTTCAACATCTTCCTGGAAAGAATCATGACAGACGCTCCGAAAGATCATGAAGGAACTGTCAGTATTGGAGGCAGAACAATCACGAACTTGCGCTTTGCGGACGACATTGATGGCCAGGAACAGAGAGGGAGCTAGCTCAGCTGGTGGAAAAGCTGGACAGTACAGCCATTGCGTATTTGATGGAAATCAGAGCAGAGAAGATCAAACTGATGACCAATAACACCAGTGGCATTGGCACTGACGTCATGATTGGAAGCCAAAAATTGGAAACCGTTAATAAATTCAAATACTTGGGAGCCATTGTGACAGATGAGGGATCAAAACCAGAAATACTGTCCAGGATTGCGCAGACAACAACAGCACTGACAAGATTGAAGACCATATGGAAAGACAGAAACATCACACTCTGCTCCAAGATCAGACTGATGCGCTCCTTAGTCATCTCAGTGTTCTTGTATGCCTGCGAGTCATGGACCCTCACATCAGACCTTGAAAGGAGGATACAAGCCACTGAAATGAGATGTTTTCAAAGGCTGCTTGGCATTTCGTACAGAGACCACATCACGAACGAGGAAGTGGAAAGCAGAATCAGGCAAGCCATCGGGCCCTCTGAAGACCTATTAGCCATTGTGAAAAAACGCAAACTGAAGTGGTATGGGCATGTCACGCGTTCAGCAGGGCTTGCCAAAACAATCCTGCAAGGCACTGTGCAAGGAGGACGAAGGAGAGGAAGACAGAGGAAAAGATGGGAGGACAATATCTCAGAGTGGACAGGACTGAAGCTGGGCGATACGCTAAGAATGGTAGAGAACAGAGAGGAATGGAGGGAGCTGGTTGCCTAATCATCAGTGGTGCCCCAACGGTCGGCAAGACTACGGGATATAGATAGATAGATAGTTACGCTAACCTCGCTGCTGAACATACTTTTGTCGGAAGCGCCGTGTGTGTGTGTGTGTGTGTGTGTGTGTGTGTGTGTGTGTGGTGTGTGTGTGTGTGTGTGTGTGTGTGTGTGTGTGTGTGTGCGCACAAAACCCCTCAAATGGGTGACTGTCTTTACCATCCTTATGGACAATGGGTGTGTGTAAAATTCTGGGTGACCAAGTCAGACACCCATTTTTTTCTGAGGGTTGTTTCTGCATTGTCATGCTTTAAGAAGTTATAAAAAATTTTAAAAAATCCGTTTTTCCCACTTTGAGGTTATTACACACACTTTTGTGCTTAAAATACACTGTGGTAGTGTGTTTGAACTTGCCCAGCAGTGTGTGCGTTTGCACAAACCGGTAAAATGGGCGAGCATGTGTGACATCACCCTTCTCAGCTATAAATAACTTAATGCCTGATCGGTGGTTGACTGCGTCGGTGAGCCGAAGTGAAACGGAGAGATACGAAAGGTAGTAGGGGGGGGGGGGAGGGGGGGATGGGGTGGTATTGTATTTGTGTGAGGGAGGAAATTGTTTATGTTGCTGCAAAATGAAGTTTGTTATTTGAGGGTGTTTTTTTGTAAAAAAAAAAAAAAAAAAAAAAAAAAAAGTGTGTTATGCTTCCGGGGTGATGTTGTCGGAGGTCATGTCAAGTGACAAATTTGAGACTTGGCATATGTATTCTCGTGCGCCGGCTGCTATGAAGTGATTGTATGAGTGCGCATTGTAAGAGAGGACGTATAGACTCTGGGTGAGGCTGCTGTTGTCTTTTGTCCTGCCCGACCTTTTGGTTCAACCTGTTGCTTTACTTGTAGGTTTGTCGATGTTATCAATGCCGCATCTTCTTTTGGATTGTATGCCCAAATTGATTGAATGCAAATGACGTCACAGAGTCAGCGTCGTTACATGCGTCGTCTGCTGCAGTCAGTCGTTTAGTGCAGTTAAAAGAGTGCAGGCTTGGACGGGCCATTTTCGGATGTAATAGTAAAGTATTATTTGTGTGAATGCTGTCCGTTTGAGGGAAGGTTGATTGATTGTACATTGCTTAACGTCCCGACAGCAACAAGACTTTCTCAGGACGTGCCTGCACTGCTAGTGACAAAAACTAAACAGAATATTGAATGTATGTCGCCAGCCGGTCCAATACGTTAAATAAAACCTACGACATGGGGCCTAAATAAAGCTAAGACCATTTAGCAACACACATCCAATATCAAGAGCCACAGGCAGCGCAGACAGTAGGGAGAGTTTAAAAAAAGGAAAATGCAGGTGAATGGACCAAGGGTAGACAGAAACACATGCCCCCGGAATAGAGAGAAAAACCCACCCTGTGGCGCTGACCAGGGTGACCCTGGGAACTAAAAAGTAGCCAACCCCACCCAAGTCCCCCAGGGCAAACCCGGTTGGGGGTGTTTGAGGGAAGGACTGGAAAGTCGAGTGTTGAGGGCAGACCCGGCTGGGGGTGTTTGAGGGAAGGACTGGAAAGTCGAGTGTTGAGCGAAGAGAGAAGGCGAGGATGGGAAAAATATCCAGCACTATACGTTGGAATAGATGCATAACAGTTACGACACGCTTGTAAATTAAAACACTTTTAACCCCACCCGGGTCTGCCCTGGGGGACTTGGGTGGGGTTAACTACTTTTTATTTCCCAGGGGCACAAGGTGGGTTTTTCTCTCTATTCTGGGGCATGTGTTTCTGTCGGCCCTTTGTCCATTCACCTGTATTTGCCTTTTTAAAACTCTCCCTACTGTCTGCACTGCCTGTAGCTCTTGATATTGGATGTGTGTTGCTAAATGGTCTTAACTTTATTTAGGCCCCATGTGTTAGGTTTATTTAATGTATTTGACCGGCTGGCGACATACATTCAATGTTCTGTTTAGTTGGGGTTTTTTTTCCACAAGCAGTGCAGGCACGTCCCGAGAAAGCCTTGTTGCTGTCGGGACGTTAAGCAATGTACAATAAAAAACTTTTAACATTAAGAAAAGTTGAGTTAAAAGAGGTTTTAAAACAGTTTTGATAAAAACTTTTGCCCGACACGCTTCTAAAAACAACATTTTCTTAGTTTTAAACCTTGTACCGCGCCATAAACGCCGCGATTGCTTTTCAGTCTTAGCTGTCCTATAGTGTGGAATGTGGGACTTGGCCAACTGGATCCATCTGGTGCACTCCATTTGGAGTGCACCAGATGGATCCAGTTGGCCAAGTATTTGACGCGCATTTGAGTCCGTAATTTATGTTATATTCAATGGATGTTTTTGGAAAATAGCTGCTTGGGGAGAGACCTTAGATGAGTTCGTTAACCAGCGTCTAACTTTTTCGTAAAAAAAAAATTCATCGCAGAAAAAATCTCGAATAAAAAAATTCTCGACTTCAAACAGTGACGGTGACGTACAAGCAATACCTACGTGATAGTGTTATACATTGTTGCTGAACTGCCTCAAAGCTAGCTCTCTCTCTCTCTCTCTCTCTCTCTCTCTCTCTCTCTCTCTGTCTCTCTCTCTCTCTCTCTCTCTCTCTCTCTCTCTCTCTCTCTCTCTCTCTCTCTCTCTCTCTCTCTCTCTCTCTCTCTCTCTCTCTCTCTCTCTCTGCCGGTGCCGGTGCACAGTTTATTCGAACGATGTGCTTAGCATGACGTTCGAGTGAAAGTATACTTGTGGCGTGCCCCCCGGGTGGGAGTGTCTGGGGAGGGCTCCCGCAAACGGATATTATGACACGTGCAAGCATCTTTGTACGGGTACCTGTGTGTTTTGCTAAATCATTGTTGCTGTTTGTAGTGTTGTTGTAATTCGCATTACTTTCGATGATGTTTGTGAGTGTAATGTAGCTTTGCCTGTTATGTCAGTAGATGTAGCAAGGACAGATTGGAAGAAAGGCCTGTGCGCCTAATATCTCAATCCTTGATAAATAAAGTTTCAGTCTCTCTCTCTCTCTCTCTCTCTCTCTCTCTCTCTCTCTCTCTCTCTCTCTCTCTCTCTCTCTCTCTCTGTCTCTCCGTCAGTGTGATTTAAAAAGACCGCTTATAGAAAGTCGGTTGACCCACCTTAGCGTCTGCAATTTTTGTCATATTAACTTGGAATTTTGGATTTAGATAGCTATTCATTAGCCAGCTTTGTACCTTTTCAGCTTTAGCAGTAGAAATTAATTCTTTGTAGAAAAAATAAAGAGTTTGTTAAAAACTCTGCTTCTGGGGAAAAAGCAGACAGTGACGGTGACGTAAAAGCAGAAACTTCGTCACCACGCAAATATTGACGCAATATTTTAGATATGACTCTCTCTCTCTCTCTCTCTCTCTCTCTCTCTCTCTCTCTCTCGCGCGCGCGCGCGCGCGCGCGTGCGCGCGCACACACACATGCACACACACACACGCTCACACATACACGCACGTGCACACACACACAGATGGCTCACTCTCTGAAGCTATGTACCAAAAGCGTGACTCTGACCACAAAAAAATCAAATACCTCTGAATGTTATTTCTGTGTTTTCTTGTAAATAAAGATTTAAATTATCATTTTAAGTAAGAAAACAAATGAATATTTGCATTCATGCATTTGCATCATTTTGTGAGGTGGTAAAGATGCGAAAGTGTAAATTCGTCAAACGTAACATTTGGAAGTATGAAGGAAACCAAATTCATTCGAGCTTCGCGCTCTCTCTCTCCGAACCTCTTTCAAACTAACAGAGTGTCAGTACTACTAGCCTTCCGCCGACAACCGGAAGCTATGCATATGCAACATAGTTCGTGGGCTGTAGATTTTCTATCGTAAAATGCAAAAATGATGTCGTCCAACATAACACGAGAGAAAACGGTAAGCGCTCGTCGATTACCATTTTAAAAGCTCGGAAAAAAGTCCGTATTTGTTTCATTCATATCTTAATCACGACTAACACGTTTCTAACACATCTCCCAAGGTCTCAGGATAAAATTAGTTCTGTCTTCATACGTGTAGTGAAAAAAAAAAAGCGGTGCCTGTTGGTTGACATGTTTGGTGGAAACGCGCGTTACGCTGGACGGCTATTTTTCTCACTGGCCAAAAACGCAATGTATCGGAATTAATTTGTGGAGAAAATAAATCACACACTCACAAACAGCAGAAAACAGCGGGTTTAGACTTTTTATTGAAACTCAGTCAGATTTGGTACATAAGAGAAAGTGTCTCAATGCATGTCTCATTTTCATCCGCCATTTTGGGCAACATTTTTACATTTCAGGCATAAGAACACAAACAAAGACGTCGTAATTTGTAGTGAATTATCAGCAACACAGCCGATCGGTAGGAAAGGTTTACAAAAACACCCATATGAGAGTTTGACCCTCGGTGGTACACAACTTTGGAGAATGACCCACATACAAACGCACCCTGTCGCATCGACACATTGTCAGACGAGCAAGCGCGTGTATCATGTAAAGTCAACCTCACTTCACAATAATTATAGCATGACTGAAATTCACCATTTGTCTCAAGACTAGAAGCCAAAGTGAAACTTTTATCACGTAAATTCTAAAATTACGTAAAAACTAATAATTATTACGACATGACAATTGACTCTTTCAAAGCTGTGATGCGTATACACTCTGCCCCTTATAAAGCTCACTGAGGCATTGTCACATCTGCGCGGCTTTTTCAATAAGAGTTATCTCAATATCAGAATCAAGTCAAAGAGAAGAGTTAGAGACCATTGACAATGACAGCTCTCATATAGAAGAGACTTTATGGGTTATTGTTCATCCCATCTTGTTTTTTGTGGTCACATAAAACTGAATAGTGCCAATCGAAACTGCATTAAAAAGTGTAGGCCTACATACCTAACAATTTTCATGTTTGGGACGAATTTGCAGTATAGTTGGCGGTTGTGCTTAGACCACATAGACAGTTGTATTCGCAAACCGGATAGGTGAGGCTCGCGCTGGCAGATATAGTACACACACCAAAGAGAATTGCTCAGCTGTGGACATACAAATGGTTGGATCCCCTTCCCCCTCCTATCAGGCACCCAATTGGGTGCCTGATAGTTGAGGGCAGGGGAAATTGGGTGCCTGATAGGAGGACGAAGGGGATCTAACCATTTGTATGTCCAGCGCAGAGTAATTCCCCTTGGTATCTGTACTATATAGACGGTTTTAAGCATCCAATTTTAATCATAACTGTGCGTTGTTTTACTTGTACATGAATAATTATCCCCCTTGTGCATGCAGCCATCAATACTTTAGTTTACACAGTACTGGTGGATACGTGCACATAGCGGTTAACCTGTTCAGTGCTGAGATACTTTGAACACCACCCAACTGCAAGAGGTTTAGATCCCCATGAGCCCCCGTTGTAGCAGGGGCTTATGATGATCTGGCCTCTTGCTGAAACTACTTTGATTCCATGTCCCTGGCACAGCTAGAGTTTTTGGCTAACGTGCGATTGCAAAGGTGAGTCGGTGTATTGGGCCATCTATCGACTGTCGGGCGACTGTTGTCCGTGGTAAACTTTAACATTGTGGTTTTCTCCGTCGCTATTTAAGACACATACTTCAACCTTGGCCCAAGGGGTCCAGAAATCGATAATAAATTGCCATATTTTGACCATTAAAAAAAAAGAAATTTCAACTTCAAACCTAAACGTGGTACAGAAATATCTGATGGTAAGACCTATATAAGCATACTAATTTGGATGAGCCCCCGGAAAGGTCAAGGATCACAATTAAGGGGCCGGTAAATGTGTGAAAAATGTCATTTTGGATAAAATTGTAGTTTTTAACAAAATTGTTGCAAACTTTCCAACAAAATTTGGCACAAAGGTAGCTGATGATGAGACCTTTCTATGCATACTAATTTAGCTGACCTATCACAAAGATCAAGGGTCATGGGGTGATCCAGAAATAGGTCTAAAATAGCCATGTGTTTACAAAATTGTTTTTTTCTCAAATACTATTTTCAACTTCAAACCCACACTTGGTACAAATATTTCTGATGGTAAGACCTTATGCATATTAATTTGGATGATCTCTTGGAAAGGTCAAGGGTCACATGAGGTCGTCAAGTGTGTGAACAAAATACCAATTTTTGCTAGTATTGTAGTTTTATCAAAGTTTTTGCAAAGTTTTCAATCAGATTTTGCATGCAGGTTGGTGATGACCAGACCTTTTATATGCATATTTATTTAGTTGACCCATCGCAAAGGTCAAGGTCATGGAGGATTGACGTGTGGGAAAAATGCATACATTTTAAGAAAACGTGGATTTTTTCAGGCACAGAAGCCAGCCCTTTACTTATTTTAAGACACGTGAACACTTGCTCATTACGTGACATGTCAGAAAGGTCAAGGTCACACAGTTCACACATACATGTGGATCGGTCATACACCTGAGCCATAAGGGCTTTGCCTTTTTATTTGATGTTGAATTAGCAAAGATTGCAGAAACACAATGTGTCAACTGGCACTGCATGGGTTAAACATACAATGTGTATGTGTGTGTGTTTTCAGAAATTCACCCTTTTCCAACAGCTCAAAGACTATTGCTTGGGTCACCTGTTCACAAGTTACCCTTTTGATGGCAACGTGTTTGGATTGGCCTTCATAGCATCCTCAAGCTTTAGCGTAAACGGAGGCATATGCACCCCTGGTGAGTGCAGTATATTTAAGTTGGCTCACCACATAGGCCGAGCTTCATTATTACATTACCCCTTTGGCTGTCAGTGGCGCTTTTTGTTGAGGCGATTCCTAAAGGAATCAGCTCGACAAAAGCACTACTGACAGCCAAATGGTTAGGTTTCCTCTGATGACTGCATATCATATCAGTCGCAGCAGCTTGATCAACTTTTACCCCTAGGAACCACTGGTACTGTAAACAATGCCAGTGGCAGCATGCACAAGGGCGTTAATGGTTTGCCTCACATGATAAATCAGCCATGAGGCAGTCTAAAGTGTAGGGTTAAAGCGTTTGAAATCAGTAAGATTTGTGGTTTCCGTGCGAGATTTTTCTCTTTGGCGCAGACCGTTTGGGGCTCTTTATTGAGGTACCCTGGATCTTCATCTCCCTCTCTGATACTCTAACGTCGTCCGCCGCGTGGGGTGTGCTAGGTGTCTGTTAAGCGTTTAGGTGCCCAGTGTGAGGTGCTTGATGAACGTCAGGATCCCAACATACACACATACACACGCTCATAACCGTCCACGTGCACTACAAACCGCCAACCACCACACCTCTCCTTAACTATAAAATATAAAGACACAAGAAGTCGGTTTCCATTTATTAATGTTCGATCAAACGGGTAATCATGGCAAAATGCGACAACATAAGCAAGACATAGATTCGTTTGGGGAAAGTATCCCCTACTGATACATCAATGCACTGAACTATGTCAGGTTACAAAACAACAGGCCAAATCACCATCAAACCAAGATGGCGCCGGTCTAAGGCGACACGATGTCAGGTGTGCTTGTGGTTGGGATGCTAGTGTTAGCGTTTCTACTGGAGGAGGCATTCAGTTTTCGCCACAGGTACGACCGTAATGTGCTGCTCAACATCAGAGATTCGTTTAATGAATGTGACTTGAGTGGAAATGCTCGTTTTAAGGATGTAAACTTTCAAATTTCAAACTGGGTCACAGCATCTCACTTTGACACAGATCGTGGCCGGCACGTGCGGAAACTGGGTCGAAGGAGCAGAGCTCTTGCGAGACTTCGCCGTCGCAATTTACGCCCCCCGCTACCCGCCATGTTTCTTTCAAACGTTCGATCTCTTCAAATAAATCTGACGAACTATTGTGCCGTCTACAGACTAAACGAGATTTCAAGGACTGTTCTTTATTTTGTTTTACTGAAACGTGGCTCGATTCGACGGTTCCCGACTCTGCTGTTCAGCCACCTGGCTTTTCCATTTTCCGTGGCGACCGCTCTCAAGACGTTACTGGTAAATCTCGTGGAGGGGGTGTCTGTTTTCTGGTCAACGATCGCTGGGCTACAGACGTGCAGATATTGTCAAAAACATGTAGTGTTGCCGAGAGCCGTCTAATCTATACTTCAGGTACACTCCCTTCTCAAGATCGCCTATTGCATGGGTCAGGACACACATGAAGAACAGGTTGAACATTACGGGGGCAAGAACACGACCTTGTTTCACACCATTGGAAATGACGAAGGGTGCGGATGGGTCGCCGTTTGACTGGACAACTCCTACCATTCCATCATGGAAGAGGCGGATGATGTTGGTGAACTTTCTGGGGCAGCCGAGCTTTGCGAGGATGACCCAAAGCGCTTTTTTGTTCACGGTGTCGAATGCTTTGGTCAGATCTATGAAGACAGCGTAGAGGTCCATTTGCTGCTCAATGCATTTCTCCTGGACCTGTCTCACAGAGAAGACCATGTCGACTGTGCTCCGGCCGGGTCTGAAACAACACTGAGCCTCTGGGAGTGCTTCCTCAGATACAGAGCTGATCAGGCGGTTGAGGATGACTCTCGCGAGGATCTTGCCAGCAGTGGACAAGAGTGAGATCCCTCGGTAATTGGCACAGTCTGCTTTGCTGCCCTTGTTCTTGAACAGGGAGACGATTGTAGCATCTCTAAATTCCTGTGGCATGTTCTCCTCTGCCCAGATGCATGTCAGAATGTTGAGGAAGGCGTCAAGGGTCTCAGGTGCAGCTGCTTTGAAGAGCTCTGCGGGATGCCGTCCATGCCTGCAGCCTTGCCGAAGCTACTCTGGTTGATCTCTTTCTTGACCTCGTCCAGGGTAGGCGGGAGGTCAAGACCATCCAGTGTCGGCTTCTGGGGAATCATGTCCAGGGCTGCGGGATCGACAGTGGAAGGCAGGTTCAGCAGATTTGAGAAGTATTCTCTCCAGCGCTCAGTGATGCTGCCTTTGTCCTTCAGCAAGGTGAAGCCGTCGGAAGAAAAGAGAGGGGTTGTGCTGGGCCGTAGACAGCTTTCATAGCGCTGAAAAACTCCTTGGAGTTGATGGATTCAGCAAAGTGTTCAAGTTCTTTTGCCTTGCTGTCCCACCAGGTGTCCTGCATGTTGCGGATCTCTCTCTGGGCTTTTCTCTGGAGGTGTTTGAAGCGGTCTTTCTTGGACAAGGAGTTGATGTCGTTCTGTCACTCGATGAAGGCGCTGCGCTTTTGCTCCAGTATCTTGTTGATCTCTTCTTTGCTCTCATCAAATCAATCCTGGTGTACCCTTTGCTTGGGTCCAAGCACGTCTTTGGCAGACTCCGTCACCATCCCCTTGAACTGGTTCCACATTTCTGTTGGGTTGCCAGTCAACGGTCAATGGGCAGTCAGCAGGTCATCAAGGTGGGACTGGAAGTTTTCCTTGACGTCCGGGCGCTTCAGCTTGGCCAGGTTGAATGAAGGTCGTGTGAGCTTCGGCCTCTTCCTGTGTGCTGGTGCAATGTGCAGGTTGAGGACAGACCACACCAGCCGATGGTCGGTCCAGCTCGAGTGGCTCCTCTCATGGCTCTGGTGATTCTGACATCACGAGTATCCCGCTGGCGGACAATGACATAGTCTACGAGATGCTACTGCTTGGACCTGGGATGCATCCATGTTGTCTTGTACTCACTAGCCAGCCTGAAGAGAGTGTTGGTGATGGCGAGTCCATTCTCAGCCCACAATGTCAGCAGCAGCAGCAGGCCATTGCTGTTCATCTTGCCCAGCCCGTGTGGGCCCATCACTCCTTCCCAGCAGTCACATTCACGCCCAACTCGAGCATTGAAGTCACCATGCACGATGAGTTTGTCACTTGCAGGAGTGGACTTCAGGAGGGAGTCGAGGCTCTCATAGAACGCCTCCTTGTCGTCATCGGCGTTGGTGAGTGTCGGAGCATAGGCGCTGATGATAGACATGTCGGGTGTGGGAGATGGGGAAACGGAGCTTCATCACTCGTTCGCTGATGCCAGTGGGAAGAGAAGGCAGCTGTCGGAGGAGCGTGGTGCGGATGGCGAGGCCAACTCGGTGTATCCTGTCCTCGTTCTCAGCTTTGCCCTTCCAGAAAAAGTTGTACCCACCCTCAGGTTCACAGATCGAGCCTTCGTCAGCAAATCTGGTTTCACTAAGAGCCGCAATGTCAATCTTATATCTCGCCAGCTCCCTGGCTATGAGGGCTGTTCTTCTGAGCAGTCTCTGCGTCTGATTTCAGTCCAACAGGGTTCGTACGTTCCACGTACCCAGGATAAGTTTCTTTCTTTGTTTTTCTCTTCGACCGCATAAAAACGTTAAACCGCCAGCCGCGGTAGTCGTAGTATGATGCAATCACACCAGACACACTCACGTAGGTTTCTTGTAAAGATATGCAACAAAAGATGATAGATACCTGCGTCTCATTTATAGCTTTTATATCTAGGTTCAAATCTTCTATTCTCTACCTGTCCGTCCATCCCAAGTTCTATGCTGCTGTTGTTTATTGTGTTGTTTTGTTGAGACGCCGATGGCGGAAAGTAATTCAGTCGATATAACAATCAGTCTCTTTCGTGCTGTATTTCTATGTCGGTATGCCTTTCTTTATCGATTTGTCTGGTTCCCCTCTCTTTAGCTGTCCATGTGTCTTTCTCTTTTCCATCCGGCCTACCAGTAGGTGCTTTAATATTTATTTACTGTGTAGCAGATCTTTGTTCACACACTTTGCACTCTAAATAACACTGACACACGGTTTTATCTCAATACAACATAATTAATAGTACCCATTACATTTTGGGACTTTGTGACCTGCATGTAGATTTGATTGAGTGATGAACTATTACGTGGTGCATTGATTGTTTTTTTTTCAGCGTCGTTCAACGGTAATGCGGTTGTGTATCAGAATACAGGATGGAGCTCAGCAATCAATAGGCACGGTATAAAACTCCTCACTCTCCAGTATGAGCTGGTCATCACACATGGTAATAATTAACCTTTTAGCTGTCAGAGTTTTTTTTTTTTTTTTTTTTTTTTTTTTTTTTTTTTTTTTTTTTTTTTTTTTGCTGCGGTGATTTTTGTGGGAATCATTCTGACAAAAACCGCTACCGAGAGCTGAAGGTTTACATGACAATCAGCTCTCGTACACTACAATTATAATTTTAAAAAATGACCATAATAGTTCAAAGGTGATGCAGTTGGCACCACTAACCCGTTTCATCCTGGTACACTATTGCTTGAAATAAATTTTACTGATATTTCAAGGGTGGTTCCAGAATAGCTAGGCGCCTAGAGCTAATTCTGGAACCACCCTGGAACTAACATGTTTATCTATCTCCTAATCTGTAATGTAGCCTTCACAGGACAAAAAGCAATTTAAAAAATTCAGCCTCAGGATGTAATGGGTTAAGCGCCAAACAATTTTTGCACCACCCTTGAACTATTGCAGTTGACCTCATCCTCAATTGGTATGTAGAAAGAACAACTCACAAATTTAGGAATTTGGCTGTAAGACTTTGTGTAATAATACCTTCTTCACTGCCATGGGAAAAACAGAACACCACACAACTGTAGGAGATCTTCATGAGCCCCTGCAGTGGAGGGGGGGGGGGGGGCTCACGAGGATCATTGTCTCATGCTGGCACACTTTGTGTTCATGTATCTTTTTGATGGATGGAGTTCTTTGGTGTTGAAACAACAATTTCAAAAACAATCTTCGTCGACTGCCAGTGAAGGGGTTAATAAGGGCTTTTCTTGTTCAGTTTGTCTAGATTGTTTGGTTGGCTTTATTTTTTTGTTGCAGTAGATGCTTTCGATGTTGGTCAGTTATCAAAATTAAATTCAGTTTAAGGTATAGACGAATGTTGTTCATGATTTTTCGTGGTTTTCTAATCCAAATATCTCAGCCAAATTTACACCAATTTCGATGCTTGATATATCGTGATCTTGGAATAAACCAGAATTCAACCGTTATATTGCCAAAGCAAACCACAGCCTAACGGCCCAGTATTTTACACAGGTAAAAATCATATGCACAAAATTTTCATTTTCTTAAACATGCGTCCACACTGGTAAATGATGTTTTCTTTGAGAAAATGAGGTTCAAACTGGGCCAGTCATATTTCGGGAGGCTTACAGTTGTGCTATGTTGAATGACTGTGGGACAACCGTTTAGAGTGAAAAGTATGTCAATCTGATGAGGTCATAATGCCACCAAAAGAAATAGGTAAGTTTTGCAAAATTATCTTGCTTCAGTGTAAATTATACGCACATTTAGAATTAGCGTGTCATGCCGACAGCAGTGTTACCTGCAAACTTCAATGTGTGTACATTTCCGTAGTGAGTTGTTATGGCATGTATCAATTTGAAATCATGCAGTACATGTGTCACGACCCCGCTTCCGGGGCGCGAGCTATGAGCGCTACCACTCGAGACACACCCGACCCACACTAACACAAACCTAACACAAACACCAGAGGAACAATGACGATATTTATTAGATATAACCCTAACAATAATCAACTACATCTTCACTCAGTCCTATCCACCCATTCACACATCACATTCACACTCACACACGTCCAAACTCCCCACCCTGAATAACCCTAATACACAATACCAAATACTCACAAACCAGATAGGTGAGGCTAGCGCTGGCAGAATTGTCAGTACTCAAACCAAGGGGAATCACAGCGCTGGACAGACAACAGTTAGATCCCCTGCCCCCGCCTATCAGGCACCCAATCGCCAGCCCACAGAAATACGCAGGTATAGAATAAGACAATCATTTCCATCCTCAAAAAGAATGGATCAGGTCTCTTATATAACCCATGTCTTTCTCCGGAACTTAGGAAGTAGGCAGGAGAAACATACATACACAAACATGAAGGTGCGCTACTATATGTGGTCGGGTAAATACCCTGATTTCCCACAGTAGATGCACAGAACATTACACAACAATGAAACGATACAAATTTTGCCTCGAGTTATACATGATACTCACAAACCAGATAGGTGAGGCTAGCGCTGGCAGAATTGTCAGTACTCAAACCAAGGGGAATCACAGCGCTGGACAGACAACAGTTAAATCCCCTGCCCCCGCCTATCAGGCACCCAATCGCCAGCCCACAAAGAAATACGCAGGTATAGAATAAGACAATCATTTCCATCCTCAAAAAGAATGGATCAGGTCTCTTATATAACCCATGTCTTTCTCCGGAACTTAGGAAGTAGGCAGGAGAAACATACATACACAAACATGAAGGTGCGCTACTATATGTGGTCGGGTAAATACCCTGATTTCCCACAGTAGATGCACAGAACATTACACAACAATGTAACGATACAAATTTTGCCTCGAGTTATACATGATACTCACAAACCAGATAGGTGAGGCTAGCGCTGGCAGAATTGTCAGTACTCAAACCAAGGGGAATCACAGCGCTGGACAGACAACAGTTAGATCCCCTGCCCCCGCCTATCAGGCACCCAACCTCCAGCCCACAGAGAAATACGCAGGTATAGAATAAGACAATCATTTCCATCCTCAAAAAGAATGGATCAGGTCTCTTATATAACCCATGTCTTTCTCCGGAACTTAGGAAGTAGGCAGGAGAAACATACATACACAAACATGAAGGTGCGCTACTATATGTGGTCGGGTAAATACCCTGATTTCCCACAGTAGATGCACAGAACATTACACAACAATGTAACGATACAAATTTTGCCTCGAGTTATACATGATACTCACAAACCAGATAGGTGAGGCTAGCGCTGGCAGAATTGTCAGTACTCAAACCAAGGGGAATCACAGCGCTGGACAGACAACAGTTAGATCCCCTGCCCCCGCCTATCAGGCACCCAATCGCCAGCCCACAGAGAAATACGCAGGTATAGAATAAGACAATCATTTCCATCCTCATAAAGAATGGATCAGGTCTCTTATAATAACCCATGTCTTTCTCCGGAACTTAGGAAGTAGGCAGGAGAAACATACATACACAAACATGAAGGTGCGCTACTATATGTGGTCGGGTAAATACCCTGATGTCCCACAGTAGATGCACAGAACATTACACAACAATGTAACGATACAAATTTTGCCTCGAGTTATACATGATACTCACAAACCAGATAGGTGAGGCTAGCGCTGGCAGAATTGTCAGTACTCAAACCAAGGGGAATCACAGCGCTGGACAGACAACAGTTAGATCCCCTGCCCCCGCCTATCAGGCACCCAATCGCCAGCCCACAGAGAAATACGCAGGTATAGAATAAGACAATCATTTCCATCCTCAAAAAGAATGGATCAGGTCTCTTATATAACCCATGTCTTTCTCCGGAACTTAGGACGGAAATGATTGTCTTATTCTATACCTGCGTATTTTTCTGTGGGCTGGCGATTGGGTGCCTGATAGGCGGGGGCAGGGGATCTAACTGTTGTCTGTCCAGCGCTGTGATTCCCCTTGGTTTGAGTACTGACAATTCTGCCAGCGCTAGCCTCACCTATCTGGTTTGTGAGTATCATGTATAACTCGAGGCAAAATTTGTATCGTTACATTGTTGTGTAATGTTCTGTGCATCTACTGTGGGAAATCAGGGTATTTACCCGACCACATATAGTAGCGCACCTTCATGTTTGTGTATGTATGTTTCTCCTGCCTACTTCCTAAGTTCCGGAGAAAGACATGGGTTATATAAGAGACCTGATCCATTCTTTTTGAGGATGGAAATGATTGTCTTATTCTATACCTGCGTATTTCTCTGTGGGCTGGCGATTGGGTGCCTGATAGGCGGGGGCAGGGGATCTAACTGTTGTCTGTCCAGCGCTACAATACCAAATAACAACAAATACATAATAAACTAAATATCCCTAAAACACAAAAGGTTCAGAAAACTAATATATAATAAAACAAATATCCTAAATAAAATAAAAAGAAAACTGAGGCTGAAAAGCCACTGGACTCCGACGGAAGCAGAAGCGTCAAGCGCTAACGCCAATAGACCTACGCCTTTGCTTCCGTGAAGCGTCCCTCACAGCCCGTGGCTCCTAACATAATATTTCAAATAGCACAATATCAAATATACGATGAACCAAATACGCCTACTAAAACACAGCCCCAACCGGGTCTGCCCTGGGGGACTTGGGTGGGGTTAACTACTTTTTAGTTCCCAGGGTCACCCTGGTCAGCCCCACAGGGTGGGTTTTCCTCTCTATTCTGGGGCATGTGTTTCTGTCTACCCTTTGTCCTTTCACCTGTATTTTCCTTTTTAAAACTCTCCCTACTGTCTGCGCTGCCTGTAGCTCTTGATATTGGATGTTTGTTGCTAAATGGTCTTAGCTTTATTTAGGCCCCGTGTCTTAGGTTTATTTAACGTATTGGACCGGCTGGCGACATACATTCAATGTTCTGTTTAGGTTTTTTTTCACAAGCAGTGCAGGCATGTCCTGAGAAAGCCTTGTTGCTGTCGGGACGTTAAGCAATGTACAATCAATCAACTAAAACACAAATGAAGATCGAAAAAAAGTGAATGTAGTTCGTAAGCTACTGAAACTCCCCAGCGGGAGCACGAACGACGAGTTCTAATTAAACTAATGCTTTCGCAAACTAGATATTCACTGCACAAGGCTACTTTAACTAACACGTTTCAGAATAAGCAATATCAAGTATACAAATGGAACAAATATTCTTAATTTAACACGACTGAGTATATTTCACGTCACTGGGCCTTCTCGCCGGAAGCACAACCGTTAAGCTCAGCTCAGCTTGACGCTCTTGCCTCCGCGATAAGGCCTTCCGTAACTCAGGCTGCCTTTAAATAATACAATCTCTCAAAAGCTTTCCGTCACCGTGACAAAGCTCCTCTCACAACATAGTCACTATGAGGAGATGAAATAAATCTCACAACGTTCTTTACGAGATTATAAATATACAAAACTTCACTTAACAGGTTAGAAATAATTACATGGGACGACCCCACCTGACTAAACACAAGGGGTGCCACGACACTCGCAACAGCACCCAGGTCCGGCGTCGTAGCCCACACGGCGGAGTGGCACAGTCAGCCTCCACTCTCAGTACGACAGCGCGGTGGCAGACTTAGCCGGTTAGTTCTTTAAGGTTTTGGCCCGTTGAATTTGGACCATCGGATTAGGATGCACTAAAACACAGGTGCAAAAATACACATTATAAATACCAAACAAAAGAAACAAAATAATCACATAACCCTTCCCGCAACTTTAATTGCCGTCTTTTTTTTATTCCCTTCACCTCTCTCCCGCAACAATAAATTCAACATCAACAGAATCTATATTTACACGTCACCACATGACTCACTTCCGAATTCACCCTCCGACGCTAAATAGTGAAATGGCCTTAGTCGTCTGCTCGGCGTTAAATCCCAATAACTAATCCGACGCTAGATACTACAAAATATAGACAACATTCACCCCTACATTCTATTCTTTCGCTGCCCCCCACTACACACTATCCAAAATAATAATAACAGAACAAGCAAACACAACCAAACCCCCCCCCCCCCCCCCCCCCCCGAGCAAATGGCCATTAATGAATTGTTGCGTGTACTTACTGTCATCCGTGAAGACGCCCCGGCTAGGACGAAGACAAACAAGACAAGACAAGCCAGGGGTAAAGTCGTCGCAGCTCTTCTTTTCTCTCCTTCTTCGGACACCGGCTCCGGGTCCACCGAAAACCGTATCGCAGGGCCGATACAACAAAACGACACAGCTGCTTGTGGCCTTCAGCAAATGGCGAACCACGCCTGAAAGACCACTCTAGGAGACTGCTGGAAAAAAACGACTGACTCGTTCCAGTTGGAAAGGCGACTGACTAACAATTCCGTTATCGTACGTATTGCAAAAAAAGCGCTCAGTAAATCGAGCGGTGAAAGTTCACGTGAATCAAGCACCACCCGATAGCGTTTAGACTGAGCGATCACGCGTGTTACGCCGCCCTGCAAACTCTCGCACGGCAGCAAATACTTGTGTACAGGCCAAAAGCCCCACCTAAACTACCCGTACGTGCGGTGACTATCTAAATCCTGTCACCCCTCTAAACTTACTCCCCTACAAAATTAGACGAAAAAAACCCGTGTCCTGACAAAACTAACAGTTTTTGTTCCTTAATACTATCACGACTCGACATTCCTACTTAGAAAATCAGCGGATACGTACTGGTCTCTTACCTTACAATCTTATCTCGCACTCGCCTAACGCAGTGCGCAGCAGTAAGTCGGTAAAAATGTCTGCATACTGCCCAACGCAGTCTTTACCGTCCGGTCTATGTCTGGACACTCAAAATCTAAGTTAACGTCTCTCGGGGTTTCAACGGCTGTCAACGTCACTGTCGGTACGTTGTCAATAACGGACAGCTCACACTTTCCACCCTCTTCTACGACTACGGCGGTAGCTACGCGGACTCTCTCGTGGAAGAGTTTCAACAGGTTAGCATGGAGTAACTTGGTTGTACTCCCTACCCTTACGTGGTAATCACACTCGCCCTGTCACCCTACTACTTCATAAGGACCTCGCCAACTCATTTCAAGTTTGTTGTGCTTGGTGGGTAGCAAAAGTAACACTTTGTTTCCTACTCTGAACTGGCGGCGTTTGGCTTTCCTGTCAAAATGCCGTTTCTGTCTAGCGCTGGCTTTCTTCAGGTTTTCCTTGGCTATTTCACGTGTTTCCTCTATCCTGCTCCTCAGGTCAACTACGTTCTGGTTGCTAACCTTGACCTCTTTACCCTTGAACTCCTTCGTTCACAACTCCCTCAAAATGGCCATGGGACCCCGTACCGTCTTCCCGTACAGTAACTCGAAAGGCGAAAAGCCTGTGCTCTCCTGAGGGACTTCCCTGTACGCGAATAGCAACGCCGGGATGTACCTAGCCCATGATCTCGGTTGTTCCTTGGTGAGTTTCCTGAGCATAGATATCAGTGTCCCATTAAACCTTTCCAACAGCCCGTTGCATTGGGGATGATAAGGTGTAGTACACTTCCCCTTGACGGCTAACAGCCTATTGACCTCGCTCGTGACGCTAGACATGAACTGCGTAATCCGATCGGTCAAAACTTCCCTAGGCACTCTCACTCTGGTCCAGATTTCCAGAACGCTTCTGCGACACGTTCTGCTTCAATGCCCTTCAGAGGTGCAGCTTCGGGCTATCTGGTAGCGTAATCTACTACAAGGATGTACTGATTCCCTCTGACTTGGGCGATATCGGACCCACAATGTCCACCGCGACCCTCTGAAACGGTTCTTCTACTAGAGGAATCTGCTGCATTGGGACTTTCGACACCCTCCCTCAAGGTACTGTCTTCTGACATTCCGGACAAGACTCACAGAATCTCCTAACCTCGGCGCACATGCCAGGCCAATAGAAGGTACCCCAGATTCTCTCCTTGGTCCGTTTCGTGCGATAGCCTAACACCTCCCCCCTAAGTTGCTGTGGCACGACCAACTGCGATAGCTCCGCCCCCTCTCGCAGATAGATTCTGTACAACACTCTTTTTTTGACGCGAAACTTAACTTTCGCTCTACCCGACTTCAAGACGGTCCCTTGCTTAGCACATGTTCTAGCTTTAGCTAAAGTCTCATCCTCCTATTGCCAATTCTTTAACTTGTCTGGAGTCGCATCCAGCTTAAGAGATTCTGGAATGGCTAACGGTTTTTCTCCCCTGCCTTCTGCCCTCACCTGAGCTCGGGTTTGTATCGCAGCAGCTACGGCACACTGCTTCACATCAACGGCTACGGGACTACGCTGCCCGTCCTCGAAGACTACCCAGTTGCCTAGTATGACGTCGGGGATAGAATCTTCGATGACTATCAGTTCTACGGTCCCCTTCACAAACTGCGAGTCTACCTCAACGAAAGCCGTGGGGTACTTCCCTGCTTTATATGGATCAGTCAACACCACTTCGATCTCCCGACCTGTCAAATCTTTAGGCCGCACCCATCTTGACGCTACAGCTTCCATCTCAGCCCCCGTATCCCTCATGACTCTAACAGGACTACCTCTAAGCTGCCACGTACTCCAAGGGTTGTACGGCTGAATGCTACTGACGGTGTTAATGAGCTCTCCCTGAATCAGACTGGCGTTCGGGCTTACGGTCACCTGATTCAACGGGTTAGGCTGTCTACACTTTGGTATCAGTTTCAGCCCACTTAATCAAATTTCAAATACAAACGACTTTGAATTTCCAAAAACTACAGTAGCTCGCTTGAGCTTGCCCTTAGCACCACGTGAATGTTCTGTGTTTATGTACAGTGTGTGAGTGAATGCGCGTGTTTCACGTGAGCGTGCTTGTTGGGTTCAGTTCGCGGCGGCGCTTTGAGCCGATTTTCAATTGGGATAAAGCGCTTATTTAATGCGCTTATTATTATTATTATTATTATTATTATTACACTGCCTCGCTACGTGCCCCTTCTTCCCACACCTGTAACACTCAATCTACCCTAACAGTCGGGTCACTGGGTCTAGGTCCCTTCCTAGGTGGTACTCCCCCAAACACAGGTCTCTTAGTCACGGCCCTCTTAGCGTCTATGTGAAGCTGAGCTAGTTCTGCCGCCTTTTCACCGTTCTCGGGAAGTCGTTCCCTCACAAATAGCTCTAACTCCGGACTCATGATAGAATATAGTTGCTCCGTGATGAAAGCGTCCAACACGTCAACTACACTCTCCATGTCTCTCCTGGCTAACGAAAACCATCTCTTCACTAGAGTGTGTAACCTACTCAAAATCTGAGGAAAAGTTTCGGCATCCTCCTTACGTACCTCCCTGAACTGTTTCCGGTAGTACTTAGCGTCTCTCCGAAAACGTTTCAGAAGCGCATCTTTAACGACACTGAAATCTTGGGCTTGCTCTGGACTCAACTTTAAGTACGTCTCTCTAGCTTCCCCTGACTGTAAAGGTGATAGTCTAGCGGTCCAGATATCTCTTTTCCACCTTGAGTCTCGGCTATCTGCTCGAAGTGCTGAAGGTAGCTCTCTGTCTTCCTTCCCATCAAACGGTAGAAGTCTGACGCGATACCCATCTGACTGGCTACGCTGACATTGCTGTGCTGCTAACATCTGTTCTCCAGCCCTTCTTTCTTTTTCTAACTGGGCTTGAAACCTTTCTTTATCATCTGACCTTTATTCAGCTCTTTCCCGATGATCTAACTCTCTGTTCCTGTTCAGCCCTTTCTCTACGATCTCTCTGTTCCTGTTCAACTTCGAATTTCCTCTCTAGAGCCCTACGATCTAACTCCCTTTGTTCCCGTTCCGCCCTACGATCTGCCTCCCTTTGTTCCCGTTCAGTTTCGAATTTCCTCTCTAGTAACCTCATCTCCTGGTCTCTCCTAGCAGACTCCTGGTCTTTACCAACAGACTCCACCACAAAGTTTGCTAAAACTACGTCCGTCAATTCCATGCTTATCCCCAACTCCCTGTATCTGACATAAGGGTCAGAAACGCCTAGTCCTACTTTACCTTTGGCCTCTACTGGGGATAAAAATGCTGCCATACGAAGATTATGGAAGGAAGGCGTACTCACAGTGACCGCTGCTCTGGTCTGACGCGACGGGGTGGTTGAAGCAGTCAACGAGTCGGCCGGTGCCTCAGCCAGCTGTGCCCGGTCCTTCGCAGCCCTACGAGTCCCAGCTCTGGTCGACATCGTGCCCGGAGACGGTGTCCTGCCACTCAAGGAGAGAAACGACAGCTGAACTACAGAACACCCAAAACACAACACTTAACACGAGACAATCAAATAAATGACAAAAACAAACGGAAGACGGAGCCGGAGGGTCCCCCGTTGCCCAGTCCTTGGCAGCAGAGTTACACACAACAACCCCCCGTTTCGCACCGCTCGGGGTATGAGCCCTAGAGTAATACTCCCTCACTCCCGACCAACCGCCCGCCTAGTCACTCACTCGACACTGACAACGAAGAAACAAAACACTAACCTCTGGGTACTAACCTAACCTAACCTAACAGTCCACCAACTACACCCCCCCCCCCCCCTCACTAACAATTTCGATCCCACCGCTGCCAACAAAATGTCACGACCCCGCTTCCGGGGCGCAAACTATGAGCGCTACCACTCGAGACACACCCGACCCACACTAACACAAACCTAACACAAACACCAGAGGAACAATGACGACGACATTTATTACATATAACCCTAACAATAATCAACTATATCTTTACTCAATCCTATCCACGCATTCACACTTCACATTCACACTCACACACGTCCAAACTCCCCACCCTGAATACCCCTAATACACAATACAAAATATCAACAAATACATAATAAACTAAATATCCCTAAAACACAAAAGGTTCAGAAAACTAATATATAATAAAAAAATATCATAAACAAAATAAAAAGAAAACTGAGGCTGAAAAGCCACTGGACTCCGACGGAAGAAGAAGCGTCAAGCGCTAACGCCAATAGACCTACGCCTTTGCTTCCGCGAAGCGTCCCTCACAGCCCGTGGCTCCTAACATAATATTTCAAATAGCACAATATCAAATATACGATGAACCAAATACGCCTACTAAAACACAAATGAAGATCGAAAAAAGTGAATGTAGTTCGTAAGCTACTGAAACTCCCCAGCGCGAGCACGAACGACGAGTTCTAATTAAACTAATGCTTTCGCAAACTAGATATTCACTGCACAAGGCTACTTTAACTAACACGTTTCAGAATAACCAATATCAAGTATACAAATGGAACAAATATTCTTAATTTAACACGACTGAGTACTCATATTTCACGTCACTGGGCCTTCTCGCCGGAAGCACAACCGTTAAGCTCAGCTCAGCTTGACGCTCTTGCCTCCGCGATAAGGCCTTCCGTAACACAGGCTGCCTTTAAATAATACAATCTCTCAAAAGCTTTCCGTCACTGTGACAAAGCTCCTCTCACAACAAAGTCACTACGAGGAGATGAAATATATCTCACAACGTTCTTCACGAGATTATAAATATACAAAACTTAACAGGTTAGAAATAATTACAAGGGACGACCCCACCTGACTAAACACAAGGCGTGCCGCGACACTCGCAACAGCACCCAGGTCCGGCGTCGTAGCCTACACGGCGGAGTGACACGGTCAGCCTCCACTCTCGGTACCACAGAACGGTGGCAGACTTAGCCGGTTAGTTCTTTAAGGTTTTGGCCCGTTTAATTTGGACCATCGGATTAGGATGCACTAAAACACAGGTGCAAAAATACACATATAAATACCAAACAAAAGAAACAAAATAATCACATAACCCTTCCCGCAACTTTAATTGCCATCATTTTTATTCCCTTCACCTCTCTCCCGCAACAATAAATTCAACCTCAACAGAATCCATATTTACACGTCACCACATGACTCGCTTCCGAATTCACCCTCCGACGCTAAACAGTGAAATGGCCTTAGTCGCCTGCTCGACGTTAAATCCCAATAACTAATCCGACGCGAGATACTACAAAATACAGACGACAACATACACCCCTACATTCTATTCTTACGCTTGCCCCCCACTTCCTCTGTGCTTCCCTCTGACCACCTCGCTATTCTCGTCTCCCTCAACCTACCTCCCCCGAAAAAACCCAAGTTCCTTGTCTCTCGTCGCAAACTAAAATCTGTCAACCGAGAGAGCTTCTTCAACGAAGCTGTCGACCTTCTCCTGGACCCCGCCTCCTCTCCTGATCTTGCATCCCATTTCGACTCCTCCCTTCGAAAACTTCTAGACACCCATGCACCTGTCACCACCTGCTCCATACCCAACCGACCCCCCCCCCCCCCCTCCCCCTGGCTCACTGACGACATAGCTGAGGCCAAGCGCGAGCGCCGACAAGCGGAACGCCGCTGGCGCTCATCTGACCTCACCGTTCACAGACAGATCTTCCAAACAACTAGATCCAAAGTCTGCAGAATGATCTCCGACTCCAAACGTAAACACCTTCAAAACAAAATCCTGGACTCCACTTCTTCCAAAACCCTCTACGCTACCATGAACTCACTCCTAGGCATTTCTAAAGACTCTCCTCTCTCCAACACACACAGCGAAGAAGAACTCCCGTCCGCTTTTTCCACCTATTTTTCCGACAAAATCCAAACTCTGCGCAACACACTCGACACTCTGCCTTCTCCGCCTTGCCCTCCCGACACCCCCTTTTCCGGCACACTCCTCTCGTCCTTCCAGCCCGTCTCTCAGGATGAAGTCCTCAAGACCATAAAGTCCATGCCTCTCAAAACCTGCGAACTAGACCCTCTCCCAGCTTCTCTCTACCGGGACGGCCTTCCAAAACTTCTGCCATTCATTACCGACATCATCAACACATCTCTAGAGAACGGCTCCGTCCCTGATATCTTCAAGTCCGCCATCGTCCGTCCTTTCCTCAAAAAACACAACCTCGACCCAAACGAACTCAAAAACTATCGCCCAGTCTCCAATCTATCTTTCCTGTCCAAGCTTTTTGAGAAGGTCGTTCTCAACAAGCTCAACCTCCACCTCTCCGACAACAACCTCCTCAATCCCTTCCAGTCTGCCTATCGCAAACATCACATCACTGAAACAGCCCTTCTACATATCTTAAACGACCTGCTTCTCTCCACCGACTCGGGCAACATCTCCCTTATTACGCTACTCGACCTCTCTGCCGCCTTCGACACTATAGACCACTCTATCCTCCTCCACCGCCTTCACCATTCCTTTGGCATCACTGCTCACTCCTACCTCTCCGACTGACAGCAGTCCGTCACCATCGACGGTGTCTCCTCCAACCCAGTCACGCTCTCCTGCGGAGTTCCACAGGGGTCCGTCCTGGGCCCGGTCCTTTTCACACTCAACACTTCTCCCTTGTCCAACATCATCCAGTCTCACCACATACACCACCACCTCTACGCTGACGACTCACAACTACTAGACAAAGACAAACTCGACAACACTCAGTCATTACTGAATCGCACGGCTGACTGCTACGAAGACGTGAAAAACTGGATGACAGCAAACAAGCTTAAACTGAATGACGACAAAACGGAAGCCATGCTGGTAGGCACTCGCCAGAAACTTTTCCAGCTCCCTCCCTCCCTCCACCTTCAACTCGACAGCACCCCCATCTCCCTCTCTGACTCGGCCAAAAACCCCGGCGTTATCCTCGATTCCTCTCTTTCCATGACTAGCTTTGTTTCCGCCACGGCCCAGACATGCTACTTCCACCTCCGCCGAATCGGTCAGATCAGAAAATACCTCACTACCGAAGCTGCCACCAAACTTGCTGTCTCTCTCATCCTATCTCACATCGACTACTGCAACTCTCTCTTTTCCGGCCTCCCTCACTCCACCACTTTCACTCTCCAGCGCGTCCAGAACAATGCTGCCCGCCTCGTCCTCAGAAAGAAAAAATCCGACCACATCACTCCCCTGCTCAAACTCCTTCACTGGCTTCACATCCCCCAACGCATCCAATACTGTCTCTCCACTACAAATCCCTGAACAACTGCTCTCCCGCCTATCTCTCAAACTTACTTCACCCCTACACTCCTCCCCGCTCCCTCCGCTCCGCCTCTGACCCTTTTCGCCTCCACATCCCCCGCACCAAACTCAGCACTTTCGGCCCTGCTCCTTCTCAGTATACGGTCCATCCATCTGGAACACTCTCCCATTCTCTCTCAGTCACTCTCTCTCCTCCTTCCAGTCCGCCTTCAAAACTCACCTCTTTCAACAGTTCTAGCACTATACCACCACACTCCCCACCCTAAGCAGACTGTCGTAATGTATTTCACTATTTGTGGTTCGTGAGTCATTGTCTAAAGCGTGCGCATGCGTGCGCGAGTTGTGAGTGTGCGCTTAGAGTTATAATTATTATAAGATAAGCGCATTATTAATACCGTAATTATTATTATTATTATTATTATTATTATTATTATTATTATTATTATTACTACACACTAACCACAATAATAATAACAGAACAAGCAAACACAAACAACCCCCCCCCCCCCTCCCCCGAGCAAATGGCCATTAAAGAATTGTTGCGTGTACTTACTGTCATCCGTGAAGACGCCCCGGCTAGGACAAAGAAAACAAGACAAGCCAGGGGTAAAGTCGTCGCAGCTCTTCTTTTCTCTCCTTCTTCGGACACCGGTTCTGGGTCGACCGAAAACCGTATCGCAGGGCCGATACAACAGAACGACACAGCTGCTTGTGGCCTTCAGTAAATGGCGAACCACGCCTGAAAGACCACCCTAGGAGACTGCTGGAAAAAAAAGACTGACTCGTTCGCAGTTGGAAAGGCGACTGACTAACAATTCCGTTATTGTACGTATTTCAAAAAAGCGCTCAGTAAATCGAGCGGTGAAAGTTCACGTGAAACAAGCACCACCCGATAGCGTTTAGACTGAGCGATCACGTGTGTTGCACGGACCTGCAAACTCTCGCACGGCAGCAAATACTCCTGTACAGGCCAAAAGCCCCACCTAAACTACCCGTACGTGCGGTGACTATCTAAATCCTGTCACCCCTCTAAACTTACTCCCCTACAAAATTAGACGAAAAAAAACCCCGTGTCGTGACAACATGTATTTTTGGCTCACGTGCGAAGGAAAAGTGAGTCTATGTTCTGGGCCAGTGGTCGTCCGTCCGCCGTCGTCCGTGGTAAACTTTAACGTTGGCATTTTCTCAGGGACTATTCAAGCTACATTCTTCCCACTTGGCCCAAGGATACTTTGTGGCAAGACCTTTCTAAACATACCAATTTTCAGTGATCTCTCACAAAGGTCAAGGTAACTGGGGATCAGAAAATATATCAAAAATAGCTATATTTTGACATAATTTATTTGTTCTCAAATATTATTCACATGTTCAAAGCAAAACTTGGTACAAAGATACCTGATGGTAAGACCTTTCTATACATAGTAAGTTCGTTGATCCTTCGGAAAGGTCAAGGGTCACAAGATCTCAGGAAATATGTCCAAAATAGCCATATTTTGACAAAAGATGTTTATTTCCTTCTCAAATACTACTCACATCTTCAAACCCAAACTTGGTACAGACATACCTGATGGTAAGACCTATCTATGCATACTAATTTGGATGAACCCTCGGAAAGGTCAAGGGTCACAAGAGCTCAGGAAATAGGTCAAACATAGCCATATTTCGACAAGAAATGTTTTTTTTCTCAATTACTATTCACAACTTCAAACCCAAACTTGGTACTGACATACCTGATGGTAAGACCTAGTTATGCATACTAATTTGGATGACCCAATGGAAAAAGTCAAGGATCACAAGAGGTCGGCAAACGCGTATAAAATGCCAATTTTTGATAAAATTGTAGTTATTATCAACATTTTTGCAAACTTTTCAATCAAATTTGGCACAAAGGTAGCTGATGTAAGGACCTTCCTATGTATACTAATTTAGTCGACACATTGCAAAGGTCAAGGGTCACGGGGGTTTGACAGATTTGTGAAAAATGCTTACATTTTCAGAAAACATGGATATTGCTGCTGCAGAAGCCATCCCTTTACTTATGGTCACATGCATTGATCGGTCATACACGTGAGCCATAAGGGCTTTGCCTTTCTTGTTTTTAATGGTATAACTGAACAAATATGGCAGTAATATGGTTGTTGTTTGTTTTTTCTCATGAAATTCTTAATAAAAAGATCTGTACAGCCCTTGTGTGATGAATCATTTTGCACATGCTCACTAAAACAATTTTTTTTTAATACTAAGTGACACATCCCAAAGCACACCTAATCATAGTGCTGCTATGTTTAAAGATGTGTGTATGTGTGTGTTGGACATTATACAATTTAAAAGAAAATTTGTAGACATCCAATATAAACTTCAATGCAGAATGTTTCTTTAAAATCACGAGCTAAAAATCACTGACTATCACAGACAGATATATGATCACACAAATCTGCTGTGAAAAGACAAGAATCAGTAACAGCATCTTCTATTATCTAAACCAACACAGTCTTTTTGTGGTAAAAAGCCAGCACTTGCATATAACCTGAATATGTACACCAAGCTGACCGTCCTAATGTATTTTCACTATTTGTGTTACGTGAGTCATTGTCTAATGCGTGTGCGAGTTGTGAGTGCGCGCTTAGAGTTATAATTATTATAAGATAAGCGCATTATAAATACCGTAATTATTATTAATTATTATTATATGTACACATAATTCCCACGTTCCATAATTCTAGCGTCAGTCAGATTACAAAGGAAAGTAGGTAAAAGCACTGTCAGGGGAGAGAAGTGTGCATGATCGACCAATGATCATATAATATCTACTATGGTCAAAGCACACCAAAAAAAAAAAAAAAAAAAATAGGAAAGAGGGGGTGCGCTAAGAAAGTGACTGGAAGCATTGCATATGGAAGCCCCCTACCCCCCCCCCCCTCCCCCGAAGGGGGGCGTATCACATATCCCACTGTTCCAGACACGGTGCATGAAAATTTAAATTTAGGTCCCCCAAGGGGGGTCCAGATATTTACCTGGTGTGGACAGCTGACATCGTCAGCACACCATTCGGCATACTTTTGCCTACTTGCAAAGACAGCCACATTTCACTGTGGTGTCTGCAGGGGCATACATTCCATGCCTCCACCTAGAGCTAAATTTCCAAAGCACCCTAAGAGAGAACCTACTAAAGGGGGGGGGAAGGGGTTGCAGTTTTTTTCTAGCGTCAGTCACTTTGGGCGAAGAAAAAAATGAGGAACTCCTGGTAATGAATCCTTTTGCCGCATACAATTCAGTTAAAACAATTTGTTAGAGGTTGTCTTCCGATGGCAATACTGTGTTCCACACAAAAGTATATATGAACTGGCCACAGTCCGTACTAATAAAAACCCAAATATGAATAAATTTGAAAACTTTAATACCATATAATATTGCTTATTATGTTTTCAAGAAATGAATGCACACAGATGAAAATCAGTGCTCACACTAAAATTGTCATTCTACACTTACCCATGTCCACTATTTTTTAAGGAAGCCCTTTTGAGGGAGGACCTTTCACAGAAACAGTGAATTTCCAACACCCTGATG
Organism: Semisulcospira habei; assembly: GCA_036245525.1. NCBI lineage: Eukaryota > Metazoa > Mollusca > Gastropoda > Semisulcospiridae > Semisulcospira > Semisulcospira habei. The sequence continues at coordinate 128,533,225 of BTPG01000008.1, forward strand.
AATGTTACTTTATATATTTGTCACCCTATTGACAGTCTAGATAGTGGACAACTGCTTCGGTCGTGGCAAACAACATACAAAGAAACCCCCTTTTTATGTGTTTTCCACAGAAGGCACAAATGTCATACTCCCACCCAAACCTTAATTTTCATTTGAAGAAAAGCAGTAAAGAGGCTGGAAATCTCCTGTTTGTCAAAGATGACTGATAGTTATGCTGTTTGCACCTTGCTTAATGCACCAATGGCAGAACACTTCCTCAGGAAATACCTGTGCTGCAAATGGACTTTTAAACAACAACGAACAAGAAGAAGATGAGGAGGAAAACTGAACAGAACATGTATTTCGTCAAAGAAGGAAAGAAGGCCTGAGTCACGATGGGCACTTTTTGCTAGTTCAGGATCAATTCCCATTAGTACTTAAGTAGGCTAGTTAAGCAAATGTCATATTGGTTACAGTACAGTACACTAGGTAAGAAAATCGCTTTTAAGTCTGTAAAATGAAATTCTCTACCATATTTCTGTATTTGTCCCCAAAACCAGGGTTAGTAATGAAGAGAACGGATGTTACAGTTTAATTTATGACTTCTGTTAACCAGACATCTGCTTACTGATTTATTTCCTTGTGTTTAGAAGTGATGGTGAGGCAATTTTATTTTACGCAGAATATAAAAAAATCCAAATATGCGGTAAGAGATGTTTATAAACAAAAAAGGTAAATCCCTTATGGCTCATGTGTATCGACCGATCCACACATGTCTGACAATAAGTAAAGGGATGTCTTCTGCACTAACAAAATCCAAAAATCAGTTTTCACACATCTGTGAAACCCCTGTGACTCTTGACCTTTGCGACGACCCAAATAAATTAGGATACTTAGGAAGGTCTATATGCAGGGTATATTACAACAATTCACGAGACTGACCGACCAAGACAGTTTGGCGTGCTAGGGCATCATGACAACTCTGGGCACCAAGCTTTTATAGCACCACCCTTGCCCAAACCTCTGAACACGCGCACACACAGACACTTACGACTCAAAGGTTTTTGGACATCCAATAACAAAACCTGTCAAGCAATAACATAGTATCTCAGGGACTTCCGGTTGCTATCCGATGTCGGATAGACGCTACATTCTTGTCATCCCCCAAAATCGCTAAAAATCACCATCTAAAGTGTGACATCGGCTTTACAAAATAGTGTGTTCGGTGCAAGTGTTGTGTTTGGTGCCTTGTGTATCATCCATCGTGACACCATCTGCCAGTGCCAGTGTTAATTGGACAAGAAAGATAAACGCCGGCAGCAGCAGTTCTGCGCTATGGCGGCGGAACACGTGCCACCGGTGTTTATCAAGGCGCAGCTACTGCCGGCTGCGGACGATAAAGACTACACAGTTTTTGAACTCTGCTCAGCAGCAGAAAAATGTACAGGCTTCAACAACATAGAAGGAAGCCAAAGACTGGGAAATCTGTGGAGGATATACCCCAAAAACATGGACGCACGAGTGGCCCTCCTAACCAAGGGCATAGTGCTGAGGGGTCGGCTTGTGACCCCAAGTGACAAAAACCCCTATATCGTTATGGACGCGCAAGGAGAGCGAGAAATCCCAGCCACACGTCTCACCATTGGAAATATTCCTCTTTCTTTCTCGAACGAGGAAATACTTCAATATATTGAAAAACTGCCCGTGAAAACTCGGTCAAGACTCATGGACGAGAGGGCCCGAGACGAGAATGGGAAGCTGTCCCGCATTGGAAAACGGGGCGTAGGTTCATCTACATAGATGTGCCTGCAACCCCTCTCCCCAGATCACTAAAAATTGGGAATTGTACAGCTACACTATTCCACAAAGAACAGAAAACGGTTATCTGTTCAAAATGCCTGTCTGCAGGCCACCACCAGAGCACTTGCTCTGCGCCGGTCAGGTGCAAGCAATGCTTGGGTGAGGGCCATAAGGCGGGGGCCAGCGAGTGTGAACTCGCTGCACCCATGCCTCCACCCTCCTCATCGGAAGAAAGGAAGAAGCAAATTATGCTTAGCTTCAACCCCCGCGAACCGCGTCAGCCTGCTCGCGGTGCCGGCACTGCCAGCGAGTCTGCTCGCAGCAGGTCTCTGACACCGGCGCAGCTGACGAAGCGTGCGCGGTCCCCTTCCGCGCAACGCTCGCCGCGATCTGCCGGGAAAAAAAACGTGCGGCGGAGTGAACAACAACCCCCCACTCAACAAGGAGAACGCAAACCCTAACTCTGACCCCTGTGGAGAGAGAAGCAATATGGATGATGACAACTCGACCATAAATACCTGAACCGGGCGTCACTATCCTGCTCTAATGACGAACTGCTTACGGCCACGGACTATGATTTCTTCCTCTCGATATGGCTGAATTACGTTGTGTGACTCTGAATGTACGCGGACTCAAAAACAAGCAAAAACGCAATAGCATTTTCAGACTGCTAAAAAAAGAAAAATACGACGTAATTGCTCTACAAGAATGTCACGTCTCCACACTAGAAGAAGTGGAGCAGTGGGAACTCCAATGGGGAGGGAAACTATTCTATTCTCTGGGAAACAACCGCAGCCTGGGCCAACTCACTTTAGTTCCCAGAAAACGTATGGAAAACTCGAAATGTATCTACAAAGACACCCGTACTCTTATCATAGAAATATTAATAGACGGAAAAAAGATACTCATTGCTAATGTGTATGCTCCACAATCCACCGTCGACAAAATTAACTTCTATTCCCACGTCCGACAGACCATCCTAGATCACGACACGGAACACAACGGCATAGTCATTCTAGGAGATTTTAACTCCGTGATGAGCAATGAGACTGACATAATACGTGGGGAGCAACACAGTCAGAGAGAAGTCGAAGCACTCGTACAGCTAGCAGTAGACTTAGATCTACACGACAGCTGGCGATACCTTAACCCCGATTGTAAGCAATACACCTGGTGCCGACATCACCCATTCACAGCCAGACGCTTAGACTACATATTTATCTCCAACAACCTCACCCCAAACACTGTACACAGTGAAATACTCTCATTCGCTCACTCTGACCACAGAGCAGTGCTTACAACAATGTCCTTCCATGATTACCAAAGGGGACCATCGTACTGGAAATTAAATAACAGTCTTCTTAAAGACAAAGCGTACGTTAGCGTCATTAACAACATTATCGAAGAATCCTCTCGCGATCAAACAGAGCTCAGCCCGCACACTAAATGGGAACTATGCAAAGTCAGAATCAGAGAACAGTCTATAGCCTATTCGAAGCACAAGCGGCAAAAACAAAAAGACAATATCAAAATCAAGCAAACTAAACTGCAACTCCTAGAAAACGAACTCGCTGAGCAAGCAGACAATGAAAGACTCATATCAGAAATAATAAGGATAAAAACAGATCTAGAAATAAACGCCCTCGCGGAAGCTCGGGGGGCACAAATAAGATCAAGAATAAAGTTCATTGAAGAGGGCGAGAAAAACACACGGTACTTTCTTGGCCTAGAAAAAGCAAATGGTTCGAAAAACACAATATTGGCTCTCAAAACCGAAGACGGAAAATTGCTGACAAAACAACAGGACGTATTGAAAGAACAAATGAACTTCTATGCTAAACTATACAAAAACGACCTTAGTCTTTCAAACGAAAATGACACGTCCTTGTCCGATTTTCTTGGCCCTCACTCCTCTCTGCCCACATTAAACGATTTTGACAAAAACAACTGCGAAGATGGCATCACGGAAAACGAAATAGCGGAAGCCCTCAAATCCATGAAAAACGGCTCGGCGCCGGGATGTGACGGACTTACAACGGAATTTTACAAATGTTTTTGGCCAAAAATAAAACACATGATTATGGACTCCTATTGCTACTCCTTCGAAAGTGGGAACCTATCCCATACCCAAAAGAAAGGAATTATAACACTCCTCCATAAAGGCAAAAACCTCCCGCGGGATAACCTGTCAAACTGGCGACCAATCTCTCTCCTAAACACTGACTATAAACTACTCGCAAAAACGCTAGCCAGAAGGCTTGGTACAGTTATACACAAGCTTATAGCTGAGGATCAGTGCGGATTTGTAAAAGGCAGGAACGTTGCAACAATCCTAAGAACAATCGACGACACAGTCAACTATCTGAATAAGGAAAAGCCCCCAGGAATCTTGGTCGGAATTGACTTTACAAAAGCTTTTGACACAATCTCCAAAACACTCATAGAAGACAGCCTCAAACTGTATGGCTTCGGCCCCAACTTTCAACAGTGGATAAGCACTCTCATAGAGCAAACAGAAAGCTCCATAAACCATTATGGATGGATCTCTGAACCCTTCAGAATCGAGCGAGGAATACGACAAGGATGTCCACTGTCCCCGCTGCTGTTCATCTTAGCAGTAGAAGTGCTTGCAATAAAGATCAGGGATAGTAATGTAAACGGGATAGCGATCAAGAGAAACCACAATGTAGAGCTGATACTAAAAATCCAACAGTTTGCAGACGACACTACACTCTTTCTTAAAGACGGTACTGACCTGGACAAGATAATCGATATATTTGATAACTTCTCAAAGATATCTGGCCTCAACATGAACAAGGAAAAGACAGAAGCAATGTGGCTAGGAAAAGACAAAAATAACGAAAATTCCCCCCACGGCATTAAATGGGTAAAACAAATAAAAATTCTTGGCACTTACTTTAACAGCAATTTGAGTGCACAAGAAATTGAAGACAACTGGTCAAAAAAAAAATCGAAAACATGAAAAAGGCAATAAAGCAATGGTCAAGACGAAATTTAAGTATACAAGGTAAAATTGTTGTAGCTAAAACATGTCTTATCTCTCAGTTTGTGTATATCATGCAAGCCATTGGCCTCCCTGAGGACATTTTGGCTGCAATTAACCGAGAACTATTTACTTTCATCTGGAAAAAGAAATATAATAATAAAAAAGCATTTGAAAAAGTCAAACGTAAGGTACTTACCCAAGGTACCGACCTTGGAGGTCTCAAGATGATAGATATGAAAACACTTCAAGAAGCTCTGTACCTCACATGGGTCCCCAAACTCGTAAAAGGGGACACAAGCAGCGCTTGGAAGGCATACCCATTTCACGTCTTTTCAAAACTATCTAACGACCTGGACATATTGGCAACTCCCTCAAACCTAACGGACTTAGATGGACTCTCCCCAAACATAGGAAACTTTTGGAAAAACGTCCTCCGTGCCTGGTTAAACTTGAGATCTAAATTTGATGAGAACGAGTCAAGAGAACTTTACCTAAACTCCGCTATATGGAATAACTCCAATCTACAATTTAAACGTAAAAGCCTGTACATGAAAGATTGGATTGCAAAAGGATTACACAAGCTCAGCGATATCCTTAGCGACAGATTCGAAATAATCACATTTGTCGATCTAGAGGCGCTGGTAGGCCCAGCCCCACATAGAATATTAGAATACAACGCAATGCGTTCTGCAATTCAGCAGGCCTTTGCAAGCAACCGAATTAAACTCTTTGACCACCCAGAACAAAACCCCTTACGCATGACACTAAATGGCATCACAGTAGACACTCTCACCGCAAAACACTTTCGAAGATTGCTCACGGAAGAAACACAACCATGCGCGGTAAACTTTTGGAACAGAAAGTTACATGTATCTATCAACAAGCATCACTGGGAGGCTGTAATCAACGCCACCCGAGAAACCAGACTAAGGGTTCTTCATTGGAAGATCCTTCACAACATCTTCCCCACAAACATACTCCTAAAAAAGATGGGGATTGCAAACTCGGACAAATGTAACGCATGCCGTTTAGACCAAACAGACTTTATAGAGCATTTTTTCTTTGCCTGTCCCAAAACCAAACCATTATGGCAAATGGTCGAAAAAGAAATCAACGTGCGAACCCAACAGCATCTCAAAATAACTGAAAACATTGCCCTTCTGGGAATCCACGAACGAAACGTCGACCACCAAAACAAGAACCTAATAAATCATCTCATTATCCTAGCGAAAATGTGTATCAGCAAATTTAGATACGGCGACGCTGCTAATATTTGCATGATTTTTGAAAAGGAACTGATGCTAAGAAACCATTTGATGCCACATTTATAACTGTGAGAGCGCACGCACATCTCTCTCTCTCTCTCTCTCTCTCTCTCTCTCTCTCTCTCTCTCTCTCTCTCTCTCTCTCTCTCTCTCGTGCATCTTTTAAAGACAGTAGCAAAAGACAATAGCAGAGAGTGCATGGCAGCAAACCCACTTTGTTTTCTGTCCATCCCAATAATCTATAATCTTTAATTGCTATATATAGTATACATGTGTACCTGATCAAGACACCGCAAACAACGGGTTTATGTCCATTACTAGTTCACGTAGTGTTCACTGTTACATTGGGCATGCAGCATCAGAATTTTGAAATAAAATTTGACTAGACAAAATGTGAAGAATAAACGGGAAGATGATGTCGGAAGGATTAAAGAAGAAATGAAAAAAAAAAAAAAAAAAAAAAAAAAAAAGAATGGAAAACAGGCACAAAAAACCTTCCTATACGGCAATTGCTGGGCCGGTTTAAGACTGATTCCCACAAAAAAAAAAAAAAAAAAAAAAACATAGTATCTCAGAATAATGTACTTAAGTACAAAAACCAATGCTAAGACAGGGAAACTGGGCAGTAAGCCACGAGCCAGGCGTTAAAAACATGCTACATCACTCCCTGCAGAACAAAGCAGAGCTGTTCAGAGCATAGCCCTGCTGTCTTATGCTGTGCGAAAACGAGAACGATGCATGCTGCCCTGCATAGCAGTGCTGTACAGGGCAAAGCATTGCCGAACTGTACTAAGTGGTAGCCACAGATAAAGGAACAATGCTGAACCAAGCAGAGCAGTGCTAAGCAGTGAAGTGACAAAACAACTCTTAAAGCTGTGCACAGGACAAGGATGCAGACCCGAGCTGAACTGACTGATATGATGTGTCATGCAATAATAACTATAGTTCCTCAAACTAATAGTCATACAATAACATTATCTTAGACTACTGTACTAAAACTACTAAGATAAGAATGCACACAGAGCACAGCAAAGCTTTGCAGGGCACCGCCCCACTGTGCTGTGCCAAGATGATGGCCACAGCGTGCTACTGAGCACTGCAGTGCTGTGCTGAGTCGAGCACTGCCACAGTATGCATACTTATAGGTATATAGTGGAGCTGCGCTGTGGCGAGCAGAGCGACGCTAAGCAGTGCATAAACAACAAGAAAAGCAAAGCCCTTATGGTTCACGTGTGTGACCACTGAATTCATAATACGTGTGACCGTGACCTTCCCAACAGGTCACTGTGTTACGTTTGTAGTAGTGTTATTCTTTTTAGGGTATGTGTGAATTAAGCATAGGAAAGATCCAGTGTTCAGTTGAGTTATTTTGGATAGAAATCACGTACTTTTCGTTTTCTTTTGCATGCAGAATTGTGATCGATTTTTGTTGTGTAGCTAGACGTTTGCTACATTATTACTAAGTCAGACCTAGATCCTTCGCCGGAAGGTTCGGAAAAAGGCAAAATATCCATAGGTAAATACACCATGTTGTTTGAAATGTCTTGGCTTGACTTCGCGAACGAAGATTTTATAGGAGTTGCCCACGACGTCTGCAGGTTTGTTCGTGGCTGCGGAGGCCAATCCGAGACAGGCAGGTTCGACCGCAGTGGCTGCAGGGGAAGGTATGGCCAGGGTTCTGAGCTGCGGCATCTCTGTTTTTTTCTCCTGAGCCGCGTGTCCTTAAGGCTAGCTCTGTGAGAGTCCTCAAAGGAGACAGCTGCCTTGTAAATGGTGGAGCGCCAGGTGTCACGGTCCGCAGCAAGCGAAGACCACTGGTGGTGGTCGATTTGGCAGGCACTAAGTGACTTCTTGAGACAGTCTTTGTATCTCTTCTTTGGTGCCCCTCTGTCACGGTGTCCAGTAGCAAGCTCACCGAACAGGGTGATCTTTGGTAGGCGATGATCCTCCATCCTGGAGACATGCCCCGCCCAGCGGAGCTGTGTCCGCAGCAGCAAAGCCTCGATGCTCACAGTTTCAGCCTGTTCAAGGACCTCGACGTTGGTGACATAGTCACTCCAGTGAATGCCCAGGAAGGTACGCAGGCAGCGCTGGTGGAAGCGTTCGAGGAGTCGTAGTTGGCTGCGGTAGAGGGCCCAGGACTCGGAACCATACAGCAGGGTGGTGAGGACCACAGCTCTGTACACGCTGATCTTGGTGCCTGTTTTCAGCTGTTGATTGTGCCACACCCGCTTGAAAAGTCGCCCGAAAGCGCTGTTCGCTTTTGCCAGCCTGCTGTCAAGCTCCTTGTCCAGCTTGGCGTCCGACGTGATAATGCAGCCAAGGTAAGTAAACTGGTGCACTGACTTTAGTTCAGACTCGCCAATGGTGATGTGAGGAGGGCGATACACTGTCTTGGGTGCCGGCTGATGGAGGACCTCTGTCTTTTTCAGACTGACCTAGAGTCCAAAGAGCTGGGCAGCATCTGCGAAGCAAGACGTGATGCGCTGCAGGGCTCTCTCTGTGTGTGCAACGAGGGCAGCATCATCAGCAAAACGCAGCTCACGAATCAGTTGGTCTAGGGTTTCGTGTGGGCCTGCAGTCGTCTGAGGTTGAACAGACTGCCATCGAGACGATACCTGATGTACACTGCATCGTCATCATCGAGGTCCACTGTGGCCTGCTTCAACATCATGCTAAAAAAGATGGTGAAGAGGGTCGGTGCCAGCATGCAGCCCTGCTTTACGCCGTTGAGAATAGGGAATGGTTCTGAGAGGTCATTGTTGAGTCTGACCTGGCCTTGCTGGTCCTTGTGTAGCTGGACAATCATGTTGAGGAACTTTGGGGGACAGCCAAGTCGCTCCAGGATCTGCCACATGCCTTGCCTGCTCACAGTGTCGAACGCTTTTGTTAGGTCGATAAATGTTACGTACAGCCCTTTGTTCTGCTCGCGGCACTTCTCCTGTAGCTGTCTCAGCACAAAGACCATATCGGTGGTGCTCCTGTTTGCTCTGAAGCCACACTGGCCCTCTGGGAGTTGGTCTTCAGCGATGGCAGGTACCAGCCGATTCAAGAGCAGCCTTGCAAGGATTTTCCCAGCAATGGACAGCAGGGTAATTCCCCGATAGTTGGAACAGTCAGACTTCTCGCCTTTGTTCTTGTACAGGGTGATAACGACTGCATCACGGAGATCTTTTGGTAGTGTTCCTTCCTCCCAGCAGCAGAGAAAGAGGTCGTGGAGCTTGTTGTGCAGTGCTGGGCCTCCATGTTTCCAGATCTCTGGCGGTATTCCATCAATGCCTGCTGCTTTGCCACTCTTGAGCTGGTGGATGGCTGTGAGGGTCTCTTCAGCGGTGGGCGGTTCGTCCAGTTCAACCTTTACTGGGAGGTGTGGGATTTGTAGGACGACTGCTTCTTGAAAAGTGCGCTCAGCGCTGAAGAGGCTCTGAAAGTATTCCGACCAGCGGTTCAAGATGGAGGTATTATCTGTGAGGAGTGCCTGGCCATTCGCGCTTCGCAGGGGACTTTGTACCAGGTGCCTGGGGCCATACACTGCTTTAAGTGCTTCGTAGAAGCCCCTGTAGTCACCATTGTCAGCACAAAGCTGGGTCCTCTGTGCAAGTCTGGTCCACCACTCATTCTGGAGACCTCTGAGCTTGCGCTGGAGACTGCTGCAGACGAGGCGGAAGGCAGACTTCTTCACAGGGCAGGAAGGCTGGGCTAGGTGGGCCTGATGGGCGGCTCCTTTTTTTTTGCTAGGTGTTCCTGGATCTCTACATCGTTTTCGTCAAACCAGTCTTTGTTCTTCTTTCTGGCGAAACCCAAGACTTCTGCAGAGGATTTTGCAATAGCAGTTTTCAGTTGTTCCCAAAGTGTTTCAGGGGAGGAGTCTACTGGGTCCGCTGTGTCTTTGAGCCTGCGCTGTAACTCTGTCTGAAAGGCAGCTTTCACATCGTCACGCTGAAGGCTGGCAACATCAAGCTTTTTCTTGGGGGCCCCCATTTCTTGGGTTTTGGCTTGAAGTGGAGCCTGAGTTTGCAGCGGACAAGGCGGTGGTCATTGTGGCACTCTGCGCTGGGCATCACTCTGGTGAGGAGGACGTCACTGCGGTCCCTCTGACGCACTAGGACATAGTCGATAAGGTGCCAGTGTTTGGAGCGAGGATGCATCCACGTGGTCTTTCGACTGTCCTTTTGCTGAAAAGTAGTGTTGGTGATGACCAGTTGCTGCTCCGCACAGAACTCCAACAGTAGGCGGCCATTGTCATTGCAGTTCCCCACGCCATGCTTGCCGAGGACTCCTTTCCAGGCTTCAGAGTCCTGGCCCACTCTGGCGTTGAAGTCGCCAAGGATGATGACTTTGTCGTCTGCAGGGGTACTCTGTAGGAGGCTGCGCAGGTCAGTGTAAAACTTGTCCTTTTCAGCAGGCTCTGCCAGGAGGGTTGGGAGTACACACTGATAAGGGTGACATGTTGCTGGTGTCTCAGTGGGAGGCGCATGGACATGATGCGGTCTGAGTGGCCCGTTGGTAGGTTTTCCAGCTTAGTCGCAATGGATGTCTTGACCATGAAACCCACGCCTGAGAGCCGTCTTTCTGATGCAGGCCTGCCTGACCAGTAGAGGGTGTACCCAGCACCAAGTTCTTGGAGGCTGCCTTCGTCCGGAAGGCGTACTTCGCTGAGCGCGGCGATGTCGATGTTTAACCTCCGCAATTCATGGGCAATGAGGGCGGAGCGACGTTCAGGGCGTCCGCTGTCTGTTTTGTCGAGCATGGTTCGGACGTTCCAGCATGCTACGTTGAGTCCGGTCGTTGTCGTCATGGGAGTGGATCCGTTATTTTTTCTTGTTTTTTGACCGCAGGAGAAGATGCCCGTTGACCGCGGCTAGCCAACTGGGGTTGCGAGGGGACGAGCTTTGGTTAGGCCACCTTTTCTAGGCCCCTCTCCGTGTGGAGCAAGCAGTGCTGTCCCTAGAGAAGGCTGCTTGGTCGTTCAGGGTGTGCCGAGTGATGTTGTCATCCCCAGGTTAACAAATGCTTATGCTACATATAAAAGAATGTAGCAACTGCTTATGTTACAAGTTCTCTCCATTTTTAAATCTAAGCTTAAAACACACATTTTCTCTGTTGCATATACTTAAAGACCATTTTTTCCTGCCGGCTCATCATGTGTGTGTGTGTGTGTGTGAGTGTGTGTGTGTGTGTGTGTGTCTGTGTGTGTGTGTGTGTATGTGTGTGTTTTCTGCTCCTTGTAAATGAATGTATTTTTGTTGTTGTATGTGTTTGTTTTTGTATTTTGTTTTGTGTTTCATTACTGTGATTGTAAAGCGCCCATTGCACCTTGGTGATTAGGCGCTATACAAATTACCTTTATTATTATTAAGGTAATATCTTTGAATTTAAAAATAATTCAACAAGTTTCAAATGTGTTGTAAAGCCATGGCTGCAAAAAGCCATGCTCTATAAAGAGCTTGCTATATCTTTAATGTCATTTGAATGACCGAAAATCAAAACCTACCTTGAGAACTACCTTGTTGATTGGGTGACTATAAATTACAATTTTAATAGAGATACTTGTATTGATTTAGAGCACTGATTTCCATGAAGATACCATCTGTACCAAGTTACCTGCTCCAGGCAATAATAGGTTAATAGATCATGCAATATCTCCTTAATTTATCATTCTTAAATTAATGCTGCACAAAAGGGCTAACTTACAGAGTTATTAAGTTTAGAATGTCGCAAAATGAACTTTTAGACATTTCTGCTCTTTGAACGCAGCCAGGTCCTTTCGTTTTGCTCAAAATGCAGTGGAATTGGAAAACCACTTGCAATCATTATCATACATGTGCCTGATCGCATGGATTATACACAGAAGGGTAGAAAAGTCTCAGTTGATGAAACAACATTACTACCCCATTGTATCGGGAAATTTTAGCAATCAATGTTTGCCATGGAGCTGATCGGTTCAACGCGATCTGCTACACGGTAAATTTCTTAAACACAAACTGACATCAGAAATTCACACAATTAAATATTGTAATCCATGAGAGCGCCTATATGCACGCTTACGAAGGAGAGACTTGCCTTTTACTGCCTACATTATTTCGCTCGAAAATGTGTGCTGAGATGCTAGGCTGAAGAGTGATCTACAGACAAATTGGATTTTCCCAATGATACTTCCAATGTCAATGTTTTGTTTTTTTTTTGTTGTTGTATACTAATAATATGCCAGTAACGCTAACCAAACATCATTCAGCCAGAGAAGCCACAGTCTGTGACATAAAGTGTAAAGGTACGTACTATCAACCCATTTAGCCATGACGCACCACAGCAGGCAATTCAAGCGCCAAACTAATCTGGCACTACCCTTGCATTATCATGGTCAATTAATCTCCTGCAACAGGTTCATTGTCAATAGGGGACAACTCCAAAATTTAGGTAATGCGGCCTTGGGGTTAAATATAGAAGTAACCTGCAGAACATTTTGGTGGGCTTGGAAGTCACCCCTACATTGTCTATCAAGTCAGAAGATGCATGCACATAATGGACTCCATGGAAAAAAACACTGGTTAGGTGTATACTCCTAGGATCCTGGTAACGTGCATCAAAACAAAACAACAAAAAACTAAAACATGTTCAAACGGTTCAATGAAAAATGTGTTATTACAAGTGCTCCATTCCTTATTTTTTTAGCAGTGGGAGTGGCCAGTATGATCTTGTGAAATAAAGTCCATATCCAAAGCAGTAAGTCACCTAAAACCCTACTGCCATATCCAAGCTACCTAGCTGTATTTTACAACAATACGCAAATTACAAGCTAATGCACTACAGATTAAAACTGCTTGTCCAGCTAAAGAAAATAAAACTAGAATCGTTGGAAACAATGTGACACTGACAGACAGTATACATTTCTCATCACTTTCGAAATGCACATGTGTATGCAAAATGTTTAACATAAACAAACCAGGCAGTCTTATATAAGTATAATATATAAGTACAAGTAATCACCGTGCCAGGATAGCAGGGGTTGGGAGGTTTGACATGGGGCAAGTATTTTAACTAGGGACTGTGCACAAAAACATGTCCTCTTTTTGTAATAAATGTTGTAATCTGTGTCCTCTCAAATTCCAAGTGACCAATTCAAACCTGAAAATACACTTTACCGTGCTGACAGGTACTATGTAGCTTGAGCGCACTACTGATTGATATGAACTGCCTCCCAGGTCCAAGAAAAGTGTGGCCATTCTTGATGTTCTGAAACATTTCACAATGCAGCCATAATTATAAATTAAGCACGTGTACCACCAGATCAGTGCATTGCTATGAACTGCCTCCCAGATCCAAGAAAAGTGTGGCCATTCTTGATGTTCAGAAACATTTCACAATGCAGCCATAATTATAAATTAAACATGTGTACCACCAGATCAGTGCATGACAAACTGTGCAACAAGCTGTCTGGAGTAACATAACAAGTTAACAAATGATTTAATCTCCCACCCATTGATTCATTTCATGTCGTACCATCCGTTTCATGCAGCATAAAACACATGTTCTACACAACATGAGAATCACCACAGTTATAAATGGGTCTGTGTTCTAAACATGTACAGGTCTGCACCTGAGCTGCAAAGGCATGATGCTCTGACTCATATAAATGCAACTGTCAGTGTCAGTGTTACATTTAAGTAACAACTGATGTGTCGCCAGCTATATCAGTTGTCATGTCAAGCTGTCAAAAGGTGTAACGCAATACAATATAAATTTTCATCATCTACTTTTGCTTGTGACAGTGGTAGCCCAAAGTTCTAAGGTTATCTCCCAACAATTCCAACACAACATGTATACAATCATGAATGTAGTATGCACAGCAACTGACAAGACAACTTCAGAAAAAGTGGCGCTGTACGGTATTTCATACTATAAAGTAATGGTCAAAACTTAAGGACCACCCCACTTTTTTGTGTCATTGTTTATCGTCGCAAGTACGCTATTAAAATACAATGTTCTTTCGAGCCAAATGGGTTAACAGTTGACCTTAAACAGTCCACTGTACAGAAAACAATAGACAACAACTCATCAATTTCCACAAACGTGTCAAATGCACGTGAAACATCGTCAGTTTTTGTGAAAAGCTGTGCGATATTGGCAAGCGTACCAAAGGCAGGCAGGTGGAAAAACTCGGTAAAGGGGTCAGTCGTGAACACTGAGCACTTCTGTTTTACTACAAATACCGGTACAGTAGGGGCATAATTGCCACTTTCCTAACCATGCCACCACGACGAAGCCTAACGCCAGTATATCAACAAAGCCGGGCGCTAGCATGGCCTCAGGATGAAATTTTCGGACGAGAAGTTGGGAGACGTCTTGGTGTGTCCCACTCGGTGATCCAGAGGCTGCTGGCACGATTCCAAGAAACTGGAAGGGCAGAACGACGACCCTGCTCAGGACGCCCGCGCTGCACCAGCAGAAGGGAGGACAGATACCTCTGTGTGGCGGCTCTGCGCGAACAAACTGTCACGTCAACCACTCTGCGACGTCAACTGATGCAAGCTGCAAATGTTAACGTCAGCAGAAGCACAGTCTGCCGACGTCTGCGCGAAATTGGCCTGGCTTCATGCAAAGCAGCAGTGAGAATACCCCTCACTCCAGCTCATCGCAGGGCCCGGTTTGCCTGGTGTCGTCAACATGTGAGGTGGAACAGACTCCAGTGGACTCAGGTTCTGTTTACTGATGAGTCACGGTTCACTGTGTCCTTCAACGACGGCAGGGTGAGGGTTTGGAGACGCCAGGGCGAGCGATTCAGGGATGGATGCGTCGAAGAGGTGGATCGTTACGGAGGAGGCTCAGTCATGGTCGCGGGGCACGTCATCCGAGGCACTCTGATTGGACTGCACTATCAGGACGACATTGTGCAGCCCCTCATCCAGCTCGACTTCATCGCGCCCGTGTGGTGGATGAGTACCTTGAGAAACGGGGTATCATGAGGATAAAGTGGCCAGCTCATTCACCTGATCTGGCTCCCATCGAGCACCTCTGGGACGTGCTGGGGCAAAGTGAAGTCAGCAACCCACCCCCCACTCCCCACCTCAAGGCGTCCCCCAGCTGACTCAGTTCCTGCGTCAAGAGTGGAAAGCGATCCCACAACATGTTCTCCGAACCCTGGTGAACTCCATGCGTCAACGCTGCATTGCATGCTTGGCTGCAAACGGAGGGTACACTCGCTACTGACTGGACCAGTCTTGTGTGACTTTTCAAATGAGGGGTGGGTGAACATTCTAACGTACTGCTGTTGTTACAATTGCTTGATTTATTCAAAACTTAAATGAAATTGTTACTGAATAAATTAGCGAAGTACTGACTCCAAGTATTGTTACTCCATTATTTGTGTGGTGTTGTCGGTGCGTCTGCGAATAAAAAGTGGCCCTTAAGTTTTGACCATTAGTATAATAGCAAGATGTATTGGTTGACAAAAAACAACAACAACACAAGTTTTGAAAAACGTTCAGAATTGACTATGTCTGTCAACGCAACATACACTTTAGATTTGAAAAATTACACACGGATTTCAACACCTATTGGCGCAATGAAAATTTCTAACGGTTCAGACGTGGGAAGAATTAACAAGATGAGGATTTTATCCCAAAGTCTACCGTATTGTTTGGAGCTCAGATGCGTCTATCTTTTAGGAACATTCAGAGTTGTTCATAATTTTAGGCTTATTATGCTGATCTATTTCCCTCCTCTCTAAGCCAACCTCTGATCAACATACACGTCGGCGCACACAAATACGGACAGACACGGCGCTTCCCGCCATTAGTACGCTTTGTGGGCTCGTGTAGCGACAGGAATCCATCTCCTTCTCCTTTAACCCACCCTCTGATCCACAAACACTGGCACACAGAAATAAAGACGGACACACGGCGATTCCCGCCATTCGTAAGCTCTGTGGTCTGGCGTAGCATAGCTATTCTGAAGAGGAATAATAGTACGAGCAGCGAAATGATGTAACTTCAAGCTTCAGGTCATGGCATCATAGATAGCCCCACGATGCCGTGTTCATGGTGACGACTCGATGTTATGCTTCATCATCGCAGTACTAATTATCAGAGGATCAACTTTGCAATTTTCTTGCAGATTTTCATGCCTAGAGCTTACAAGTCACAATTTGACCTAATCGTACCTCAGGGACGGGACACATATTAGGCTTTTGTAAACATTGTTTATGAAAAATCATGCGGGTATTAATGAGAAGATAGCTTTTATCGTAAAAGAAAAATTAAAGGTATGTTAGCTGTTTTACAAATGACTCAACAAGCAGCATGTCTATGCAATTTTCTTTGATCTTGAGAAGGCATATGACACTACCTGGAAGTACGGTATAATGTCTGATTTGTCGGACATGGGTTTTAAAGGGCACCTGCCCGTTTTTATTCACAATGTTTTGTCTAACCGTTCGTTCCATGTCCGTGTGGGCTCCACCCTCTCCGACTCCTTTGAACAGGAGATGGTTGTCCCACAGGGCAGCATGTTATCTCCTGTTTGATTTAGCATTAAAATAAATAACATTGTAAAGGCCGTCAAGGATGATTCTCAATGCTCTTTGTTTGTGGACGACTTTGCTTTGTGTGCACGAGGTCGAGGACTTGCGTCCCTTGAGAGGCGCTTGCAGCTGTGCGTTGATCGCATCCAGGGGTGGATGTCTCTCAACGGATTCAGGTTCTCGCCCTCCAAGACAGTCTGTGTGCATTTTACTAACCAGACGAAATTTTTTTTCCAGAACCTAGCCTGAGCATTGCTGGAGTGCCAATTAAGGTGGCCGAGGAGGCAAAGTTTTGGGGGGTCATCTTTGACAAAAGATTGACCTTCTGCAACCATGTTAATTACCTTAGAACCTCTTGTCAGAAGGCCCTCGACGTTCTTCGTGTCGTTGGTCGTTCTGACTGGGGTGCAGACCGCATTGTCTGACTTCGACTGTACCGGGCCCTTGTTCGGTCCAAACTGGATTACGGCTCTGTGGTATATGGCTTCGCTTCCAAGTTTGTTCTACAGCGTCTGAACACAGTTCACCATCAAGGTCTGCGAATATGTCTGGGGGCCTTCAGTACATCTCCAGTTCCTAGTCTGTATGCCGAGGCAGGGGAGCCTTCTCTCAGGCTCCGCCGCATCCGCCTCATGCTCAGCTACGTTCTGAAGCTGAAGGCCCATCCAGACAATCCTGCCTATGATTGTGTTTTTACCCCATCGTTTGCAGAGATTTACTATGCCCATCCGGGAGCTGTCCGTCCACTTTCCTTCCGTGTCCGACCTCATCTACAGGCGGCCGGGGTGGACCTGGACAAAGTTTTGGAATCTCTGCAACACATCACTCCACCCTGGCTATTACCAGTTCCTGACATCTTGCTGGACTTGACCGCCCACAAGAAGGATTGTACTCCACCAGCCATATATCAACAGAGCCTCAATGAACTCCTTTCACGTTTTCCTGGCTATTGTCGTCTTTATACGGATGGGTCCAAGTCTGAGGATGGGAGAGTGGCTGCGGCTGCAGTGTCTTCTCGCCATCCTAGACTCCCATTTAAGCTCCGCCTCCCTGACCATTCCTCTGTATTTAGTGCAGAACTGCAGGCAATTCTGCTGGCACTCAAGCATGCCTATCAGTCTCGGGAAAGGAACTTCCTGATTCTGTCTGACTCTCTTTCAGCCCTGCAGGCCCTTCAGGGCGCGGGAACAGACCACCCACTGCTGGTGCAGATTAGAGATCTCTACGCAGACTTGATGGAGGAATATTATGACATCATTTTTATTTGGGTCCCGGGCCATGTGGGCATCGAAGGCAACAGGATCGCAGATTCTGCTGCCAACAGTGCCAGCAATGACCCTGTCCCTGACACACAGACTGTTTATAGTGATTTTAAACCTGTGATTAGTGCGTACATAGCCCGCGAGTGGCAGTCCGAGTGGGACAAAGAGGAGGGGAACAAGCTGCATGAAGCTCTTCCTACGGTGTCCGACAGTCTACCTTACCGCTGCGGAGACTGTCCTTACTCGGCTCCACATCGGGCACACGTATGTTACGCACTCTTACTTACTTAAACAGGATGAGCGTCCATGGTGTTTTGTCTGTGATGAGCCGTTTTCTGTTCGACATTTTTTTGCTGTATTGTGCCGATCTAATTGACACTAGATATAAACACTTCACAGCAGACTCCTTGAAAGTTTTGTTCCGGGATATTCCCCGGACAAAATTTTCTATTTCTTGAGAGAATGTAATATTTTTAACAAGATCTGAGCATTCATAGACTATGTGAATTTCTTTATTTTGCCCTTTTTTGAGAGTCTGTAGACGTTTCTTTTAAAGATTTGTGCGACATTTTAGCCTGACATTTTAAAGATTTATTTATCTTTTCTTAAAATCTTGCTTTTACTCTGGCTGCCCAGATTTTTACCCATCCCGCCGTGAGATGGCATTAGTCGCTGCTCGGCGTTAAACCCAAATAACTAACTGACTCCGAAAAAGTGGTGCAGAAAATTCTCTGATTTTCACACCTAGGGCACACAGGTCACAATTGACCTAATCGTACCCGACAGCCGAGACAAACTGTAGGCTTATGTAAATACCGAATACGAAAAATCATGCGATTATTAATGAGAATATTGTTTTTTCGTAAAAAAAATTCAATTGCTTTAAGATTAACCCATATAATTCATGAATTAATCCCCAAAACGTGAACATATATTTTTTCAAAAAATATTTAATTATCACTCAAAACGTTACAGTTGTACAATGCTAGTTAACGAGCTCATTCAATATCTCCCTTTTATTTAGCTATTTGCAAAATATCTAGTAAAAATAAGAAAAATTACGGACCCCAGTGTGGATCAACCGGCCATTTTTTTTCGCCAATGAGCACCTTAATCAAAACATCGAACAAAAAAAGGTCCCGAGATAACTCTTTTAGGGACAACATCCTAAAATGTCAAGCTTGTCCGTCCTCAAACGCGGGCTTTAGTCGCTGTCACACACACACACACACACACACACACACACACACACACACACACACACACACACACACACACACACACACACACACACACACACACACATACGGCGCTTTGGCGCCCAAAAGACGTTCTCTAGCAAGGTTTGCGTAACTAGACGTGACGTCATTTATCTTGTTACTTCTTTGCCAGAATTTCTGCCCCGCACCTCCAAAACGTCATGTGCATTCTCCGGAATGCTCTCCGACCAAGCCCATTTCAAAGTCTACCGTATTTTTTAAATAAGTGTAGCATTCAGCCGGTTAGGATAGTACCTTATACTTCCTTAGAATCGAACTCTTTGTTCAGAAAATGATAATTTATCGTACTTTTGCAAGGAAACGTGTACGATTGCACAAACCAAACACGAACTCAAGAACGCGCACAATCTGAAAATACACATTGTACGTCACTGTCAGTATAGTTCGCACTAGATGTGCTAGATTTTATTAAAAAGAGCACTGTTAAAATGTCCATGTTACTGCTTTTTGTATTTTGCAAATGTACACCGAACAAAATATACTTTCATCTCTAGAACTGTTTTATTCGTCTGTCGATAGTCGCTCTATGGAGTTTGCGCAATAATACGGACATACGATCGTGTACATAAAACACGTTTGACTGATTTGTTGCAAGCGACGCAGACCTGAGAAAAAGATAAATTCGAAAAAATTCGGAACACTTTCAACCCGGCGCAAATTCAGGGCCAGAGGCGCTCCAAATGTTGTAAAGAGCATTGACCTTCACAAGGCCTGAGTGGTCTGAACCAGCATTAACACAAGGACTGAGTTAACCCCCCTTGATTATAAGTTTTTGACCCTTCATTTTCCATGTCTCCCGCACAGAGTTAAATACCCATTGGAAGTTACCACCTAAATCATTATTATTTAAAACAGCCCACATTTTTATGAAAATCATAAAATTTATACTTAAGTAGGTGTTTATACTCTGTCATTGTGTTAATTATACTTCAGACCACTCAGTATTCCTTTCTCTCTTAATTAGCTCATATGTACTAATGTCGCATGCTACATGTACGTAAACTCAGCCCGTCGCCTGCACTTTAGGCAGGGACACGAAGCGTTGCCATGGCCAGCTGGACAGTTAGCGCGCCGACGAGACCTGACACTCTATGAATAAGCAGGCTCTAAGGCTTTGTGGTAAGTCGACTTTATATATACTTTATTGATCTGGTTACCCGAGAGAAATCAAATCGGAGGTCATTTCCTGCACTAAAAAACAGCCAGTTGGAAAATAACAGAGTTGATATCTTAACACCACCGCTCGCACTTAAACACACATGCTCGCACACACACACACACACACACACAAACATGAACGACCACATTATAACATAAACAAGACACATTTACACACAACAATACAATTATAACAATTCATATGATTTGTACAAGCCTAAAATCAGTCGGTGCGATCTCAGTCTTAACAAAACTGTATGTATTATTATATAGGCTTCCATTGTGTAGTGCGTAGCGTGTTATTGGTTTTTATAGTTGCTAGGGGGGTGTGGAACACACTGCAACCACTGTAATCGTTTCGTAAGACATTACAAGTCAACTGTCATGTGTGTGAGACAGCCGTCACTTTGAAATAAATGACATATGTTATATCTTGAACAACAGATTTTTGTTAGTGGTGGTACACAACACAAACCCACGCGCACGCACGCAAACCCACACACACACACACCACACACACACACACACACACCACACACACCACACACACACACCACACACACACACACCCCCCCCCCCCCCCCTCGTCGTGGGATTCGAGCTGGTATATAATCTAGCCAATACTCTACCAACGAGTGACACCTTGTTCGCGACTCGCTCGCATAAAGCGCATAATGTCCTTTTATGTAGTATATTTAGTGAAGTGCATGTACCACATCAACAGATAATATATATATATGTACTATCAATCATATGTTATGTAAATAATACCTCATACATAACAGTCACAATAAAAGCAACATGTCACCCAATTCCTCATCCGGGAAAGACACCTACCCGCCACTCCCCTGTCTATCCCCCACAACTCTCCACCTCCCGCCTATCAGCACTATCTGAACCCAACGAGCAACATCACTTGTCTCTCAGCAACTACCACACCATATCGTGAGGCACTGCTGTACTCTCTACTTCTCTCTCTCGCCCACCCCCGTTAATTATTCCATTCCCCTTGTACAAACCTTCCCCCATCACCCTATTGTGTAACATGGTTATACCCTCTAGACTGGTGTGCGCCCTCGCTGCCCCCGAGCTAGTATAAACGCCCGCACACACTCCACACCTCCTGACATCTTCCCCTACCCATACCACGTGCCCTTTAAATATCGACCACCCCCCCCCCCCGTCCCCACCTCCCCCCCCCCCTCCGCCCTGCTACACCATCCTACCCCTATACCTATCATCATCACCCGTATCCCCCCCACCCAGCCCACCAAGAGCCCCGAGCCACTGGCGCCTCTTGACTTCCCGGTTTTTTACAACGTTTTATTCGAGCTCATTACCTTTCTGGGTCTCATCTTCGTTGAGTAGGTTTGACTAGACTTTACTTTGAACATTTACTACCTTGTCATGGGCTACCCACCTTAGACGTATGCAACTCCTCGGAAACTCCCTATTAAGTGTGTCACGTTAACGACAGTCTAGGATGCATGGCTCTTTTCCTCTTTTTGACGGACCACCTAGACTTGTTGACGAGAGACTGTGTTACCCCGACCTTAGAGGCAAAAGAGTTTGCTCGGTTTGATGTATGGAGTTTCATGAAAAAATCTTTTGGCAACGCGCCCACAACTGTAAATGTGTGGCATCAGTGTTTGCCGATAGAACATCGCCACACACATGTCGCTGGTATTAGCCAGCTCGTACATGCCGCGTACATGCCGCACACCATGCCGCAGCACATTTAGGCTGCCGGGCCACATGCCGCGTATGCCGCACACATGCCGCACACATGCCGCACATGTCGCTATGCCGCATATGGTGCGGCACATGCCGCGTATGCCGCACACATGCCGCAACCCATGCCGGCATGCCGCACACATGCAGCGTATGGTGCGGCACATGCTCGCGTATGCCCGCAACATGCCGCACACATGCCGTATGGTGCGGCACAGCGGTATGGTGCGGCAACACTGTATGTAACAGTTGATGTTCCATTTGGCGCTCACTTGACCAGATAGTGTGATTTATAATTTACTGCCCAAGCCAAATAATCGCCAAATACTGTTGCCAGGTCTGTTCGCTTTTAAGGGACAGGGCGAGGGGTCAATGACATGACATCTGCAATTGAAATCTGTGAAGCAAACGCCATTCATAAAACCCACCCAAATCATTTAATAGCCACCAGCATTGAATACAGCTGGAATACAAGTAGAAAGGCAGCAGGAAAAAGCATGATTTTATAGCGCATGCTGTATTCCAGCTGTAACCAGCTTTTATGCCTACTGGACAGCCCAAGGTCTTCTTGGGGTATGCCATATATAGTCCTATGGGAGACAAACTCTGTATAGTGGTTCAAATCTTCCAAGTGATTATATCCCTTATGACATTGATCATGAGCAGAAAATACATAGTGTTTTATCCCTGAGTGAATGTATCTGGTGGTTTGAATCTAAATCTTATCTAGCCTTACATAGAAGCTGGTAACACAGTGTAAATGTAAAACGTTACTGACAATATTGCTGGAGTGATGCAAACGTAAAAGGTTACTGCTCAGTGTAATTTTCTAGAAACATGATTCTGCTTGATAACAATTTATACATTTGTTTGTCCAATAAAAATGACAGACGGACAAATCATACAAGTGCTTGATATCTCACACTGTTTCAAAGATGTTATGCATTTTACTGACTTAATATCACCCCAAACAGACTAACATAAGCCTTTCAGCACCATCAGAAATATATGCTACATATAGTGTGACTTTGGATTATGTCGATGAGCATCCAGATGTGGAGTGCATGACAGTTGATTTAAAGACACCTACTTTTAAAGTTAATGATACCGACTATGGTTGGTTAGGGGAAATTTGTTTATAGCATATTTAAACAACTACGCAAAACTAAATGTTTATATTGACAGTGTTACAATTAATAAAGTGGTTATTACACAAGGTGAGCCAGCAGGTAATGATTTTTTCATTTATTATTTTGTCGGGACAAATAAAAATGACGGACAATGTACAAAACCCTGGCTCATCTAGTTTAAGAAACGTGTTTCACACAACAAACTTGCCTATAAGCAATACTAATAATGTCTATCAATCAATAGAAAACTCTTTTTCTGTCATACAGCAAAATCTTCTCACAGGCAGTGTGAAGATTCAGATTGTTGCTAAAATCGAATTCACTAGGGTGGACGGTGAGGTAATTGTATCGTATATATCAACAAGACAACACACTAGTTAACACAAGAAGAGAACCGGAGGTGGAGAACGTGTTTAGAGACAGACTACTTACCAGACTTCCTACAGGCAATCGACAGTGCAAAAATGAAGGGGTCTGGTTGGCACGAAGGACATGTACATGAACTACAACTAAAGCAGTCTAGGTATCATCCTATCTACTAGGTAAATCCATGGTTGCCACTGCCAACAGAAGTTTCGAACAAAAAGGCTGTCGTCAACATACAGAACAATGACAATTTCTGTTTCATGTGGTGTGTGCTTGCTAAACTACACTTTGTGAAAATCAAAACCTGAAACGTGTATCTAACTACACTAAATTGTGTAAATGAACTCAGTTTTTAGTGGCATTGAGTTCCCTGTTAAAATAGAGGACATAGACTTGTTTGAAAAAACTAAATCCTGGTATATCCGTGAATGTGTTTGTGTGGGATAATAATGCTGAGGAACAAGTTACAGCCAATTAGAGTATCTCCACTGGCCCCAACCTATGGTCAGTCAGAAGATAAGACATGTTGACATGTTGCTAATCGGCCCTACCGGTGATAATAATAAACTTTCACTACACAATTATCAGAAATATGTCACGTCTAATTCATGGACACACAACAAAACACAATGGGAAACAGGAAGTGTTGTAAAAGATGTTTACAAAGATTCTCCTCCATAAACGTAGCGCACAAACACGTTCTACACTGCAGGTCAGCTGATGACATACAAACTGTACTTAAGTACCCAGATCCTGGTAGTCAAGTGTATTTTAAGAACTATGGGAATCAGCAAAAAGTTGCCGTTTGTAGTGTATGCTGATTTTGAATCATTGGTTGTTCCATATGAGGGTCCTGTTCCAGAGTCATTACCAAAGACTATATAAACTATGAGTGACCAAGTGGTGTGTTCTTTTGGATACATTATTGTTAGGTTCAGACGCGTCTTCATTCAGAACCTGTTATCTACAGGGGTGAAAATGCAGCATGTTTGTTTTTTAACAGAAATGAGACATCTGTATAGTCAGGTAGTACAGTATCTCACAACATGTCAGATGCCTCTGGTGATGACAGAAGAAGACAAACTGAAATTTGATACAGCTGAGACGTGTTGGATTTGCGAACATAGCCTCTTAGGGGGTGATAAAGTTCCGTGACCACGATCACATAACTGGGCGTTACAGAGGTCGCTGGGCACATAACAATTGTAACTTGATTATTTAAAAACAGATCCCTAAGACATACAAGTTACCAATCTTTTTCCACAAATCTCAAAGGATATGATTCACACATTATCATGCAGGCTGTAGATGAGTCGTACAAAAAACATAAGTTGTATTGCCCAGACAACTGAGAAAATACTTGACTTTTAGGTTAGATAAATTAGCATTTTATGACTCCATGCAATGTCATTTGTTCGTCTT